>CAUHTR010007304.1:155672-309994 GCA_959609185.1 Schmidtea polychroa
TATGAAACTGATTTGAAAATAAAAATGATTTCTATTTATTTAATAATTGATAAAAATATTTAAAATTCCCTGGGTAAGTATGAAAAAATATATTCAACAGGAATTCCAATGGGATATTTAATTAACAAATCAAATTGTTATTTTTGATACTTATCCATTATTTTTTTCGTAGCACGACGTTAAACAATGTGACACTTAATACCGTGACAGTTGGTACCGGACACTTAATCGCTATGTCACTTAATATCACGACAATTAAAAATATTAATCCCTGAGACACACAATCCCATACTATACTTAAATATATATAGATATTGACCGTATATGCAATATTCGGCTGTACTAGTAAAGGAAGAAAAATTTGAATTTACTAAGCATTGCGACAATGCTAACGGAACGACAGCATAGCGTTGTATGAAGTCGGTACAGTTTCACTGCAAAAATTGGTTGACCCTACAAGATGATCAAATAATCAACATTCAAAATCCTGAGCATACCCACCAAGGCAATGAATCCACTGCACAAGCTTCTTCTCATATCTTCTTCTCAAGGAATTGTATCCCTAAATCTTATGGATGATGTACTAATGACACTTCCGAAGAGGTCAATGGTGACCCGAACTCTGTTCTTGACCGGTATCAAGCAAGACATGTTCAAGCAAAAAGCTTTACTTCTACAGGGAGCGACCGGCTCGAAACTAGTCTAATGTTGGGATTTACACTGGGTATCACAAAGCTTGTGCTGTTTATACTATTCAAGTGTAAGACATCAGAAAAAGAAATTTACACCATTATATAATTATTATTATTATTATTATTTTTAATTGATTGATTTTCTTCTGCCATTAAATTATTGTCTGTGAATCCGGATGCGAATAATCAATAGGAAACCTTAGAGTGTCTAATATCGAGCTTGGCATTTGTATCTGCTACGCAACAATTTCCTGTGACATTGAGTTACATTTATTTAAATAATCAAATTCCAGAAAACTTTAAAAATATAGCGCCATTTCTAGTAGGTATTATTCAGTAATTAAAATATTTTCAAAAAATATTTGTGATTATTATTATTATTATTATTATTATTATTATTATTATTATTATTATTATTATTATTATTATTATTATTATTATTATTATTATTATTATTATTATTATTATTATTATTATTATTATTATTATTAGATCAATTTTGGGTCGTTATAGTGGATTTTAACTTTGTTCAAGTAAAACAATAATATATATGGTTCAGATCCATCAGTACTTTTTATTAATTAATATAAAATCTTAATTCTACATCAGACTTAATGGCCAAGCTACTGGGGTCTACTAACTACCTACAGGCATTGATTACAATCTTCAGTGTTTGCATCTGTCACAATAAAATGCTCCACTTCTTTTTCTTCTTTTTTACTTTGATCTTCATCTTGGTTTCCATTATTGATAGATGTTTGATGGTTAATGTTGAATTTGTCATCAGGTGTCTTTGTTTGTAGATAAGTAAATGTGCTTGCTTCCTTCATTTCTTTTGTCAAATTAGATCGTTAGATATATTTTTCCGTTTCATGTTAAAGAATAAATTAAATGTCTTATTAATAATGAATTAAATAAATTACTATTAATAAATTATTTTTAATTATTTATTATAACCCATCCCTATAATAATAATAATAATAATAATAATAATAATAATAATAATAATAATAATAATAATAATAATAATAATAATAATAATAATAATAATAATAATAATAATAATAATAATAATAATAATAATAATAATAATAATAATAATAATAATAATTGTTAATATCTTCATTTACCAAACTTCGGGTGTTAATTGCGTCAATTATTAGATTATAAATAAATTCACGCATTGAAAAATAAGTATTTTATTACACAATATTTAAACAAGATTAGGAAAATCTAAACTTTGCAATTTTTCTTGATAGGATCTTTTTAAATATCCATACATACATTCAACATACGATTTTTAATTACTGTATTTTTTTATTTATTTTTTCAATTAATTTCAATCATATTTTAATAAACCTATATATTTAATAAAACGTTATGAAACTTTTTATTGTAATTTTAAATTTGATTTTAACAATTCTATTTATTAAATAGCTTGACTATGAATCAGTAAGTATATCGATGTCTTTGATATTCAAGAATTTTCGATACTGTCTTTTTCAAGTGAAATTCTAATAATTAATTCTAATCATTAAAAGTTTACCTTGTTAATTATTTTTACTTTAAAATAATTGTTTCCTTTACCAAATACTTCTTTTATTTCAATTAATTTATAGAAATCTTTAGACTATTTTTAAACATCTTAAAATAATAATAATAATAATAATAATAATAATAATAATAATAATAATAATAATAATTACTTAAATAAACAATATAAAGATTTTATTAATAAAAATCGCCATATATTTCGATAGCATCACTATCATCATCAGGTTACCTACATTTACGACGGTCATTATTGTTAACCTTCAAAGAGACTGTTGATAAATGTATGAAGAATGCTAAGGATCGTAGAATGAATGAATGTAAATACTATATTTATCAATTTAAAAAAAGTTGGGAGTATACAATCATGTCCGAAATACGGCCCCCACGTCATCCAGATTTTTTAATGAATTTATTTACAATTAGATATAATTGAAAACATGAAATTCAACCTTTAAATTATTTTGTTTATAATTGATATTGATATTTGTAAATGTAAACCAATATAATAATGACTTAATGTTTATAGAAAGCTTTCTTTACATTTTACGATTATTACTTTTTTCTTATACCTTTAATATTTCTATATAGCAATATTTATTAAATTACAATGTGTGTTGTTATTTCATATTTTCATTAAATATATTCAACATTTGGCCCTTGAAGTGTTTATTAATAACAATATGGTCCGCCTTTGAAAAGGTTTGGACATGCCTGGGTATATTGTAAAAATATGTGGCTGTTTAAAACTGTCTACCTAATTATTATTATGTAATTTTTTGACAACATAGTACAGCCATTTTCTTTGGTCAGTGCATATTAGCAATCATATAATATTTGAACAATTAAAAAAATTATATTTAAATTACAACTTACGCATTTAAAATGCCTAAAAATTCAACGATTAAATTTATATTTAAGTAAATTTAAATCAACTTTGAAACGCAACTAAAATAATTGAAATTGCGAAAAGAGAATTGAAAAATAAATCATTCCAAATATTCATTATGTAAATCTCGTATTTTCATTTCGTTTCAAGTTAGCGGATCCCATAATTAAATTGTTAAGATTGCGGAATTTTATCTCAAGACATTTAATAAGGTGCGATGGAATATAATTACTTTACAGAATTTCCTTGAAGTCAGAATTTCGAAAATATATATTTTGTAATTCAGATATCTGTTCATCGTCTCAATAAATAATAAATTTCTTTAGTAAATATTGGAAAGTTTTAGGAACAAAATTTCATTTACAAAATTAAATTCTTTCTCTGTATTCTTCGATAGTTGAAAATTAATATATTTTTATTTTATTTAACAATAGTAATTGTTTAATTTAAATCTATTTAATTATATAATTAAATTTAACTATGTGTTATGAGCCATTATTCCTATAAAGTTAAAACCGCAAATTTTATTATGTATACACATACACATTATTAAAACAAATAATTTTTAAGGAAATTTTATCGATATAAATTTTGGAATATTAATAAGAACAAATAAATGTGTCATGCACAAAAACTTAAATAGATTTTATAAATTTTAAATTTGTATAAACTAATTTATTTTTAAATACTATATATTTAGATTCTTTTTTATACGAATTTTTATTTATTTTTAATTTTTCTTTAATTATAATATTCTAATTTTAAAATACTTTTAAAAATGTTTTATTTTTACAATTAATATTTATATTGACATTGTAGTTATTAGAATCTTTGACTTTTAATCATTAAAGATATCGATGTTATTTGTTATATTCACGAATTTTCGGTACATCCTTTTTTCGTGAATATTAAACATTGATATCTTTAATGATTCATAGTCAAAAATTTTATAATAACTACAATGTCAATTGAAAAGAAATCAGAGGTGAAAATTGAAAAAAGTATATACACGTAGTCATTATAAGCCAATACGTGCAAACAATATAAATCAATTAAAATAAATTAAAAAGTTTTTTAATGAAATTATAATAATATCAATATGTTATCCTCCAGATATAAATCAGTATCACTAATACATTTTTGATGAAAATATTTTAAATTTAAATATAATCGAACATAAAAATTGTTTGTATCTATAAAAAAATGAATAAATATTATTATCATTTTTATTTCATAATTTGGCATTTAATCCTGAAACATTTTATAACTTATGACTAATTTAATTTCTAAGTCATTTAGATAATTTCAATTATTCTCACTCCAACTGTAGTATCACAAAGTTTTTATTCAAACCCATTTTTATCATTTAATCTGGATTCATTAAATAAATATAAGCTATCAATGAAATCTTATATATTCTTCACTTATAATTTATTATTATTAACTTTTCATTTTTTCTCATTGCGACTATAGAACAAAAGTGTTATTTTCTTATGTAACACAAATTCGCAGCAATATTACTACTACTACTACTACTACTATTAATAATAATAATAATAATAATAATAATAATAATAATAATAATAATAATAATAATAATAATAATAATAATAATAATAATAATAATAATAATAATAATAATAATAATAATAATAATAATAATAATAATAATAATAATAATAATGTTAAGATCGAAAAACGGGGACTACAGATCTTAACACAAATGACTCCAATTAAGATAAATAAATAAAAATAAATATAAATAAGTTATATTTAATGTGGTCGCGCGTTTAATATTTAAATCACTGAATAAAAAAAACACAAACTCCTTTCTATTTTTACAAAAATATATTTAATAACTTACAACAGAAATTTACAAAATATGTTCAAAGAGTACAAGTAAACGGATTTATTAATCCTTACTGTTTACCAACAGCCTGCAAGAAATCGATGGCTCCTGTGTAGCACAACGATCGCTAAATAAACTAGAAAGATAGTGGAAAAGCAAGAGGGTTGAGTTTGGGGCTCCCAGGTAACACAAAAGCCGCTATCTGTGCTTTGTGTTCGCTTTATTTAATTCCCTTCCCAAGGATAATAATTTATCCTTACCCAACACAATTAATTAAATCTTTTACCTTGCCTGAATTTAACTGCTCCTTCTGTTATCACTAAATCTGTTTCAATTTTTCTTTCAAGTTTTTCTTTCTTTTGTTTCTGGTCAATTCTCGTCCGTAATTTATAGAAAAGTTTCTGTGATAATTAATTCGTAATTTGAGCCGGAATTTCGCCTTGTGAGACTAAAATATTCAAATTTGATCCGAAACCTTGCGATTGTGGTCAAATTCTTGGAATTAATTTATCTCGGTGATTCTTTAATCACGTTTCTTCGATGGATCAATTAACTACTTTTCTGGTTATTATTCTCTCCAATCTATTCGTTCTCAATTTAACTTTCAATCACAGTTTTTATCGTCCTCGAGATTATCGTCTCTAATTTCTCTCCTTTGTTTTGGTTTTGAAACGGTATTTATATTATTTTTTTCTTATTTAATATATTAATAGTACTTATATAATTACTATGTATAGTAATAGTATTCTCAAATATTCCTATATATTACTTAATTCTATTAATAGTAATTAAAAAAACTTATCTTTTATTTTCGGTAACACTTTATTATTTTTATTTATGGTATTACTAATTATAGTAATTTTTTATTTATTTTGTCACTAAGGCTCCAGGCCTATCCCTAACAACAATAATAATAATAATAATAATAATAATAATAATAATAATAATAATAATAATAATAATAATAATAATAATAATAATAATAATAATAATAATAATAATAATAATAAATAATAATAATAATAATAATAATAATAATAATAATAATAACAATAATAATAATAATAATAATAATAATAATAATAATAATAATAACAATAATAATAATAATAATAATAATAATAATAATAATAATAATAATAATAATAATAATAATAATAATAATAATAATAATAATAATAATAATAATAATAACATATAATTACTGTTTAATTTTAGACATTTTATCTATAATAAATATATTTTCTAAAAACTTTAATAATAAATATTTTTTGAACATTTGAAATTTTTATTAACTACTTCTCTTCTTGTAAACATATCAGGAGAATGTAGAAAGCATAACACGTGTAAAGTTTCTCAGTTAAACAAAAAATTCATTCATAAAATATTTCAAGTGAGAAAATGAAAGTAGCAATTAATTTTTTTTGTCCAACAGAGAGCTATAAAAATAAATATTGTTTTCTTTGTTTATTTGAAATAGAAAAAAACGTATATATTCAATTTTTATTTGTTGTTTTCCTTTTATCGAGATGGTTAAACGGTCAAATAAATCAAATAAAACTACAAAATAATAAAATAGAAATTATTTTTATATTTCATCAATTTTATTAGTTTTATAAATTTGTAAGAATCTACAAAAGAATTTCAGTTATTTACATCGGATAAATTGTGACTCTTCTTTTCGTTGAGTCTTCTAATTGATTCATTCTTTTCACTAGATGTCTTTGATATTTTTGCACAGTAATTCCGTCAAACTATACATACAATTTGCTTGTCAAAGCTGTATAATAAGATCTAAAAATTTCACTCGTTTAAAACAATCATTTTCCTACTATTTAACATATTTTTTTAGACTACAAAAACATTTTACATTATATTCATAAATAAATTTATGAATTTATTATTCTTTAGTAATACAGATCTATTATTACCAAAATCTATTCCAGTTTCTTTTTATTACTAAATTTACTAAATTATTTTGTAATTACATATTTAAGAAAAAATCTTATAATAAAATTTACTACTTGGCAGTATTGTTTATAATAAGTACCTTTTTGAAATTTCACCACTTTTCTTTTCAATTGAAATTGTATTTATTATGAAGCTGAACTATGAATAAGTAAATATATCGATGTTTTTTGATATTCATGAATTTTTAGCACTGCCAGTTTTTCAAGTGATTTTGGATCAAAATTCTTAGTCAAGCTTTTTAATAAATATACAGTATTGTTTATATTAACATTCCCCTCGAAATCATTACAATCTTAAGAATGACATTGTTTTTTTGAAATATGTATATTAAAAACCATACAAAATGCAACAAAACCCTTATGTTGTAAATCAACGAAATCGAAATTTCTAAAAGCATATTTTCCAACATTAATTATTCAAGAGTTTTCAATTAATATTTCATCTTCTTATGTCGCCGAATGTGTATAAAAATTTACTTTTGACTGTTATTATTTATTTTATGGGTAAAAAAAAGTTTAAAACTATTTTATTCAATAAATGACGCAGTTAATTCTTCAAAAATGAACTGATTAAACTTGTTAAATACGTAATTCATTTTCAAAAGTCACACGCGTTGTACATATTTTCTATGCATATTTAAATAATTTTCGATAGATAAGCAAGCTTCTCGACAATCATTAACAAAATTTAATTAGTTAATTAAATAGAAAATAAATCAAATGAAATTAAAATATTTATTTTATAATGTTTAATGAAAATATTACTTTTAAATCATCTAAAAATGTATTGAAATTACTATTAAATGATTTTTCAATAATTATTTTTGGAAGAATTACCATTTTAACAACTCGTCTCCCCAGTGAGGATCTGCATAAACGGGCATAACTTCAAGCATTCTAATAACTGGAAATAATTAATCATTTTCTATTCAAAGAAACTATTTCATTGAAATAATTAAAGTCGATTGTATTCCATTAATTATAGTTTAATCATAGAAGCTGTTTCTTGGCTCAATAATAAAATAATCTGAAAATCTTCCAAACAATGAGATGTCTATGACTTCCCGTTTCTTTATCGTGCCGAACTTAGTAATTCAAATTTGACACCAAAACAATGAACGAAAGATTTAAAATAATTTTTATTGATTAATTGTTTTAATCAACAAAACCAATTTCAAAATCTTTAAAAGTTTGGTGAAATTTTTAATTTTTTCAGTTTTAGTTATTATTTTTGGATTTTGTGTCAGATTTTATAGATGAAGGAATATTTTAAGAAAAGATTTTATTTATAAACTTATTAAATTTTAAAATATTCAAAAATTTAATTTTAATTATATTTTCTATCATTATTTAAATAAAATGATGAAAATGTCTTTGTTGAAAAAGTTTTTAATTTAAAAATAAATTGTTTAGTGAAAAATGTGATTTCTTGTTCATTATTGATTATATAAAATCAAATTTTATGATAAATAGTCGGTCGCAGAATTATTTATAAAAACATTATTCAAATAACTTAAGCCTTGTCAGTAGTGTTTATCAATTAAAAAATATTTCGGTGTGATGTGTGCATTTTGTGTTTTTTGGAAATGAAGTACCCTTAATTCCGAAAGTTAAAAGTCTCTATAATACACGTTGGTGTGTTTATCAGTCGATGACTCACCATTTATGAGAATGTGAAGTTATTTACTTCATTTCATTTATTCAATTTTACAAGTAAGTTTTTTTTTAATTTAAGTAACTTTTAAGGTTTGAATTTTGATTTTATATAATTATGAGATCATTATTCAAGCTCTTAAATGTTACTTGTAATCAACCTTTTGATAATAAATTATTTCTAATTAATTTAAAGGGTTTTTTTAGAATTTTTATGACATTTTATGACATTTGGAATTTTTTCGATAAAATGTAAGTTAGATATATTTTTAACTATAAATAAATAAAGAAATCACCAAAAACATTAATTTTTTTAAGAAAGAAGCGGTGTAGTTTTTTAAGTTTTTGTAATCTTCTTTCTCCAGCTCATTGATATGGCGAATTTTGTCATTTTATGTAATTCTATGAAATTATTATTTTTTTATACAAGTTATTAAAATTGAAGATTTCGAATTTTTTTCTACAAATGTCGATGGACCTTGTTGAATATTAGAAATGCTACCTTCACACAAAGTCGTTTGACAAGAAATATCTGATATACTTTAAAATATTTTAATTATTTGTAATTAAATGAAAATATTCTTTAATTGTCAATTCTTCATCTTCGCAAAAAGCTACCGTTTCCAGAGGAATATCTAAAAATCTAAAAAAATATTAACTTCAAAAATATTTTATTAATAGATTTTACGATGTTTTGTCGTCATTTTATCGAAAACTCAAAGTAGAGTTGTCCGATTGAAAGTTCAAAATTCTTTCTGCCATGAATTTTAATATATTAAAAATAATGATATGTTAACAATATGTTAATTTCTTTTAACTTTCGGAATAAAAAAGCTATATTAAATTTGCGTGTATTTTATATTATATGTGCTGTGTTTGTATGTAAAATTATTTTTCTGTCACTTTCTCAATTCCTATAATAAAACTTTTAACTTTCGGAACATTAAATATTTGCACACAGGTAAGTTTGTGTGTTCCTATATTATAATTTTATCGATTTTTTAGATTATAGAAACTTTTAACTTTCGAAATTAAGCGTATGTGAGATAAATCGTGTTTGTGTGCCTTTCAGTTGTATGACGTAATTGACATTACTACCAGTATGTGTATTTGGTGCATGTTATGTTTTGTGTGCATTTTTTTGACAAACTTTTTTACCTCATTGACTTACATTTGCATTGATTTCCCTCATCTTTAAAGAAGGATAGATTTATTTTCTGTCTTCGAGGAAAACCGTTATTAGCAATTCTGGCATAACCGATGAATTTTAACAAGAAGTAAACTCAAACATTGGACAAGAAACAATATCATATCAAATGAATGGAGGACATTGTTACTGTTTAAAAATCACTTTGAATTCAATCATTTGTTGAAAATAGAATCATATTACCTGTTCTAGTGAGAAATCAAGACCTCTAAGGAAAATTTGTCATCATGCCACATTCCTAAATTTGGGAATAAATAGTTAAAATATTTATCGTGAACAATAGTTGCTTTACACACAAATATGAATTTTTCTTTTGTCGTTGGCTTTATACACTCATATCAAATGTAATTATTTAAACTAATTAAAATAATTTAAAAAATTGATTTTAAAAAATATTTCAATTTGTTTCTTGGAAACATATGAAGGTAACCTTATGGGAAGCCCAAGTAAAAGAAAGTTTCCATTAAATATGTTAGCTGAATTTCATATTTCAGTAAACTAAACATAGCATTGTCGAAATTTTCAATTAATAAATATTTCAATAAAAGAGTATCACTTATTAAATTTATGTCTATATATTAAATAGACTTGTTAAAGTAAAAAACATATTTATTTAGAAGCTAAAATTAATTAATTAACTAATATTACATCTTACAGGTTTTAATTCAGAAATAAAAATGTTTTGAAATAAATAATATTATAATTAATTTAAATTAATTGTTTTCATATGACATGTGCAGAAATCTAGAGAATTATTCAATGTAAAAATTCTTACAATAAACTTTAGAACGTGTCTATTTTTGAAATTATTCATTTTTTATTTCATATATTTTAATCACTGTAATTATGTTTGTTGAAAAAAGTATTAGTGTCTATTTGAACCCTTTGTCTGTCCACATAGTATATTATCTTTCTTCGCCGTTTGTCCACGGTTATAATTTTGTTCAAATTACGTGAACCAAATGTGATACACAGATCAGTATTTAAACTTTTAACTAGTCAGATGTTCTGTACATCACATATGGTTCGCCTAATATTTACTCGTTATCAATCAGCATCAAATCAAAATAGTTGAAATGTTAAAGAAAATAAGACAAATTGTAAACCACATATGATGCGCAAGCGTATCAATTTAAACGTCTGTGCATCATATGTGGTGCACAGGACAGTCAAAGGGTTAAATGAAACTAAATTGTTAAGTAATATAAATTTGAGATATTGGTTTAGTTTCAATTTTATGATGGAAAGTAACACTTTGGAGATATAGGCAGAATCGGATTTTTTTTTATTTTTTAAACCTTAGGCTAACAAAAAGTTGAGGCCTCTCAATTTCATAAATCTTATAGAAAATTTGTAGTATAAAATAAATCCAATAAAATGTTTTTGTTTATAATAGCAAAGAAAAGAAATCAATTTCAATAATAATTGAAAATATTTTAATGTGAATGATAATTAATACATTAATGAATGACAAAAAATCCTTTTAAAATGAGTCGCCATTGGAATTAAACAAATAAAATATTTTATATGGAGCCATTGATAAATCTTTATTATGAAAAGTGGAGAAAAATAATTTTAAAAATTTTAAATAAACTTCTATTGAATGAGTTACAATTAAAATCTAATCTTAAGCAAATAATCGCATTATTTGAAATTGTTAAAATATTTATTATATATTTGACTTATGATATCTGATAAAATAACTCCAAATGTTAAAAATGTTTTCTTAATGAAAGTCACGTAAGGCTTACACCAGATACTAATAATAATTACAATAAAATTTATTATAATTATATTGTGATAATAATTTTTAATATTATTATTATTATTATATTATTATTATTATTATTATTATTATTATTATTATTATTATTATTATTATTATTATTATTATTATTCTTATTATTATTATTATTATTATTATTATTATTATTATCATAAATACATAATTATAAGAACTTATTTTTTCAAATTTTACCATTGATTACTTTTCCATTATCTTATAAAGCTTGACTATGGATAAAAATAGCCGTAAAAATAGGTATACCTAATTCGATATGCGAAATGAGGGATTCGGTGGAGGAGAGTAATTTATATTTACCTATATTTCATGACGTATCTAAAAACCAACATATGTATTTAAAAATAATAAATCAGTATTATATATATATATATATATATATATATATATATATATATATATATATATATATATATATATATATATATATATATATATATATATATATATATATATATATATATATATATATATATATATATATATATATATAACAATAGAATTTTAAATGAGTCAAATTGGCTCAGTCCGTAAATCTAGTGTTAAAAAATAAATACATAAATTTAAAAAAATTAATAAATTGTAAATATTCATAGTTAAATTGAATAAATGAAATTGTCAGCTGATGTAAATATAATAATAATAATATCCAAATCGAATTTAAAATTGACACATGTAAGAAATTCAAGTAGAGAATCAATTCGGAAGAAGAGTTTATTGCCTTTCGGAAAAAAATTTATACTTTATTAAATGTTATATTTTACTAAAAATTAATAGTTGTTTAATTCAAAAAATATTTTTACAATAAAATTTTAAATTTTTAGTCTGATTTTATTGCGATGTCAAATTTGCTTTGGATTTTAAAATTTCTTGTAACATTTTCAATTATTTTTTTATAACACAGTTACTACATTAAAAACAGTGTTCATAATAATGTACAAAATGAGGAAATTATCGCAAATAAGCAAGGAGAGTCAGTTAAGTCTTTCATTATTTCCACTAGTGATTTCTTTATTTTCTTTACTTTCATTACTTTTTGAGTTGGTTTCTCTTAAAACAAACCTATACAATACCTAATTTGAAGGAACAACTAAATAAAATAGTCTTACTTGATTTTACTTAAAACACATTTCATAAGAACCTATTTATCCTTGTTAATGACAAATCACCCTTGAAATCAGAAACATTTTATAAACATGCAACTTCAACGAGTCCTAGACTAAAGATCACGAAGGTATTTTTAAAAGGCAGACTTTTTGTATTCGTTATTGACATTTCTTCCACAACCTCAAAATATTTTAGTCAAAATTCACAAAAACTCTCTTACTTCATTTCTTTTGGCTTAGAAACCTTATCCAGTTGTTATAACTAGTATAAAATGATGGTTTCTTGATAGCAGCATAATTTCAAATGTTGAATAAGTAAATGTCAAGAAAATCCTTTGCTGCAAAATAATCTTTAAATAAGAAAATGCTTGATTGTAAGATAATTTTTTAATTATTCTTTAATTAAAAATGTTCTTATTTAATTGATAATTTTCATCAAAGGTTATCTTGTCATTTACTTATTTATAATTTAAGTGTCTCTAGAAATCACAAAATTATCAACTTTCATTATTTCTAGAAAACAATACTAGAGAAGAAAGAAGTAGAATCATACGAAACTGTTCTAATATAGACAACATATAGAAAATATTATAAAATTTAAAGAACGCTTTTCCCAGAATATCTACCCGGAAAATTTTATATTATGGTAATTCCTAAATAAACAATATCTTTATCATTTAATTTTGGCTAAATTGTTTCATGAATGAGAAATAAGTTAAATTAAATTTTTAAGAAACTTAATTAATTGTTTATATTATAACTTTCAAATAATATTTTTTATCATAAATACTCTAAAATTCATCGCTTACTATCAACACTAAAGTTTTATATTTCATTATTTTTATTTGATTCATAGTCAATATTTTTATAAATTCAATGCCAATTTAAAAGAAATCAGATGTGAAAATCGAAAGAATTACTTATAATATTATTTTTATTTATTATTGTTTCTGAATTTTTATTAATTTTAATACGTTAGATATCAAAAGTCATTTTTTATAAACTTTCAATTTCTACATAAATATTATTTATTATCCATTAAGAATAATTATTTATTATTAATTCATAATTCAACTGCTAGACAGTTTTCTATGAAAAACTATTATTCACAATTAAAATTAAAAGCTAATAATAAAAAATGGGATTTTTATTTATTTAATCCAGTAGTTCAAATTTTAAATTTAATTTAAAAGAATTCCAAGTGGATTTAAATCCTGAACTTTGAGATTTCCATTTCCTAATTCGATTTCATATTCCAGTTCATTGAAATTGCAATTACATTAATATTAACAAAAAATTATATTAATAAGTGATATTTTATTTATATTATTACTACATATAAATAATATTAAATTAAAAATATTCTTGAAGTGAAAATCGTTTTTATAAAGATTTATTTTAAATATTATTCGATAATTAATAAATATTTCATTTATTTTCACTATTAGTGTAGATCAAAATATTAATTTTTCTATGTGAACAAAATCTAAAAGGGTTTTACTTATAATAATTTTTACTTATTAATAAATATAATATTTATAAATAAATCTGTAAAATTAGAAATATGTTAAAATAATGAAACATTAAACCAATAATAATAATGGACTATTTTATAGTAAATTAATAAATATTAATAATGAAATATTAAAATTATAAGTTTTGTATGAAGCAATATTTTATCTTAATTAATTTAGCTGATAAGTTTTAACATTGTGGAACTTTAAAATCTTTTTTATTAATCTATGTTATAAGAATGAAAGTTTGTCTGTTTGTTTGTCTGTCTGGTCATATATAATACATATATGTATAATTGATATAATATATTATGTATTATAATATATAGCGTAAGAATATTAGTTAAATTTAGATTTAAATAAAATTGATTGAGTATGGAAAGCCATTGCTATGGAAATGGGGCTCAATAACAGTATAACCAAGAGCTTCGTCACTAACATTTCTGATCTTTCCAACTTCTACCACCTGATTAAAACTCATAAAGAGGGTCCTGTAATCAAAATTAGGCCTATAGTATACAACACAAATAGATTAACAAATAAAACAAGTTGGCGTCTTGCAAAGATTTTGAAACCATTATTGGACACGATACCACACCATCTTTAAAGCAGCGACTGCCTCATGGCAAGATTAAATAATAACATAACTTCTCATAGAGAATTCAAATACCCCTTCAGTCTTGATGTCGTAATACTATGCTCATCTATCGAACCAAAAGATGCTATTCAATGTTTAGAAAAGAAATTAAGAGAAAGAAAATTGTTAATAAAGGAAATGATTACCGAGCATATCACCAAACTTTTTACTGTTATCCTCAAGAACACCTATTTTACCTTTGAGAAAAATATACATAAGCAAGTTAAAGGTCTGCCTATTGGTTCTAGCATATCAGGTTTGCTAGCAATCATCTTTATGGATAACTTTGAAAGACAGACACTGACCATATAATCCATCATGTTCTACGCAAGTTATGTAAATCATATCTTTATCACGGCCAAAAGCAGAAAGGATGCGTAGGAAATATTTCATAAATTCAATGCGGTTCACCGAGATATTAAGTTTGAAATCGAATATCCAGAAGAAAATAGATCCCTCAATTTATTGAATTTAAGAATTAAAATAGAAGCAAATACATACGGGTTCTACAGAAAACCAGCTTACAAAGAAATATTTATGCACCAAAGATCAGCGCTTCCATACTTACAGAAAGTACACGTCATAAAACACGAGAAACAAAGAATAGGCAATCGATGCACTGAAGAAAACGAGAACTTTAAAAAGCAATCAAATTTCAATAAAATCATACGCAGAAACGGATATCAAGGTGAGGACATTGAAAGAATGAATTCTGCCCCAAAAAGATCTAAGGAATTATTAAAAAAGAAGAAATATTTCTATTTTAATATCCCATTCATCAGTGACATACTCGACTTCAAGATCTTGAAAGAACTTAAACACACCGGTCTTCCAATTTGGATAGTACATAAATCTTGGACATTGAGAAAAGCTCTGTCAAACAACACAAATAAAGAAATGGAAAACTGCCATACCCCGAAAGATATGTGCTTTAAAAAAACATTGTCTATTGCATCAGTGCAATGTATGCAAGGAAATCTACATTGGAAGTACACTCAGGACCTTGCACCAAAGAGTTTAGATCCTGGTGGAAATTCCTCGTTAAACAGACAGCAAAAGGCTTAAATTATCACTTTATTGTATTAAAGTGATTATTATATATACTTACAAAGTTTTATTTTAAACGAGCTGTTGTACCAGGCTTCGCCTGAGTTTACATTTATTATAATAATTGATTTAAATCAATTTCTTTTTATTTAAGATATTTTAACATAATCTCTTAACATAACATAAACAATCAAAATATAAAAATAATTAAAACATTCAGAAAACACAAACAATCAAAAAATATAAACAATACTCAAACAATCAGAAAATATATGCGGCTCTTCGTTGAGTAAACTGCGGCTCATTGATAATTGAATTTTTGATAATTGAATTTGAAAATTGAATTCGATTTTTTTATTTTGAAATTTTTTCAACTGAATTTTTAAAAAAAAATTTTTTGTTGCAATTGTATTTTCATGGTTAGTTCATTTTTACCTGTGTCACAAAATAGGTGTAAACAGAATTAAAATTTATAGTGTCATTCGATGGCGGTATTTAGAATCAAAATTTAATATTTCCTTATTACATTCTACCTTGTTTGATTCTTTTTATAAGCAATATTTAAATAATACATGTCTCACTACACTATATACCAGGGGTGGGCAAGTGCGGCTCTTTGATGAGCCATGTGGCTCTCTAGGACCTCATGCGTGCCCACTATTGCTATATAATGTACTTTTCACAACAAAGTAACTCAACAAATCTGAAATCTTTTTATAGAAATCTAAAATGCAAGAAATTTAAGAAAATCTAATTTTTTTAATTTTGGCATTCTTATTTTGTACAAAAAACTTCATTAAATAAATAAAAAGTTTAATATTTTTAAATGGGTTATTTAGAATATTTAGAATATTTAAATCAGATTTAAAAAACATCTTAAGTATTTTTTTAAATAACTATTGAAAATATTTATTTGCATTTTGACACAAGATAATGTTTGAAATAAATGAAATATCATCAAAAAATAAATCAAAGAGGACCAAAATACACACATATATATATTATAAGAAATTTTTATCGAATTTCGCCACAGTATATTCCAAAAATTCGTGAGTATCAACAAACATCGATATATTACTGATTTATAGTCTTCAAGCTCTCCTTCTAATAAATTCAATGAAACAAATAACTAGTGGCTAGATTGGAAAAAAAGGTTCTTATAATATATATATATATATTAGGGTGTGTTAAATATCCATTTTAATAGTGCTGTTCACCTGCTTTTAAAGGTATAGCACTATCAAGAACTATTCAAATATATATATATACTTTTATCAGATAATGATAATGGTAAGAAAGAATAAAGGTTTTGGGCTACCAAATCGAGTCTTTTTATCTATAAGGAATAAATCATTTATATCATAACTATATTTTACAATTATAAGTATTAATTACCAAATTATTCAAATGTATCAGCAAGACTGAACCATTTTCCAAGATACGCGTTCGGAATTTCCTTTCACTGTGAAAATTACTTTCCAGTACGAATGGTCTGAAAATTGAAAGATTTTGCAAACATTGATCCAATAAATCTTGGTGAGTTTATCAGTCCTGATCAGAGACATTTGAAGTTGTTGCATAAATTCATTTTAGAACACTAATAAACTTACTTTATCTCCTTCTGTAAATGCCATTGGTAGGTAATTAAACTTATTATTTGTTGGGTGATGCAAATATTAGGATGGCAGTTCTGTAATTCCTTTGATTGTATTATAAAATTACCTGATATATTTTTCACATTTACTTAATTTAACAGTGATTTTTATGTATATAGTATTTCTATTATTTTCAATAATAAAATAAAACTTTACTGTTAACTTACATGACAGTAAATTGAATTTTATCAATTAATAAGTAAATACCCCAAAAATAGGATTTTTGGAAAGATTATTTAATATATTTGGGAATAAATTTGAAGGTGGAATTAAAACTTTACATTCCCTTTTGTAAATTAATTTAATCCTTTTTTAAATAAATAATTCTGAGAATTTCACAGAAAGAAATTAAAGCTGATAATAAGTTGTGAGTAGAGGTTAAAGTTTATTAATTTTTAAAAAAGAAATGTCAAAATATATTAATAATTTTTTGAATTGTTCATTTATCATTAAATATAATGATATTTTTATTATAAATTCATTAAAAATGTGACAGTTACAACAAATTTTATATTTCACATTTTACATTTCAGCCTTTTACTCTATTTATTTATTAATAAGGTTTTCACTAAATTAAGATAATTAATATAGAATATATTCTCATCACTTAATTTTCAACTTTACTTAAGATTTCGATTGAATAATAATAATAATAATAATAATAATAATAATAATAATAATAATAATAATAATAATAATAATAATAATAATAATAATAATAATAATAATAATAATAATAATAATAATAATAATAATAATAATAATAATAATAATAATAATAATAATAATAATAATAATAATAATAATAATAATAATAATAATAATAATAATAATAATAATAATAATAATGTTTTTATTATTTACGTTATAGACAATACAAACTTTATAATGAACTTATTTTTTCTACAAATCTCATAAATTATTAAAAATATTTAAAATAATATTTTCTTAATCAAATACTAAATTTCTCTTTATACAAAATAAACATTTCCATCCTTCAAAATTATTTCAATCGTTAATATAATTTATATAAGAATAAACATCGTGCAAACAGCTTCATCTCATGGGGTTATCTTCATAAGAAAATAAATATAAAAAATATAATATTTTGTTGCATCAATTTGATGTGGCCTGAAGAGATTTTCAATTGCATACATTAAATGTGATTGGGAAAATATTCCAAAATACTCTATGGCTCATTCTAACATAGAAATAGGAATCAGAGATAATAATTGATCGGTTTATGTGATAATCTCCATTCATTTAGGGAATTGTGACGCTTGATATTGTTCACTTTCACTCCCTGAAATTTATATTTGTGACAGTCAATCGAAATCAACTTTCCATGTTAATGAACGTTTTTTTTGCAACCTCAAAAATCAAACGAATTTTAATTTTTCCTATTAATTATCGAGGATATTTCAAAGAGATTTGCGGAACTGGAATTGTTTTAAGCTCAATAAATGTCATAGATTTAGCACGAATATTCCTTCAATCATTGGTACATCAAGAACGGCTTAGTAATTTGTTTTTATTGACAAACATTCACTTATTTATTTTCACAGATTTATTTATTTATTGTCTGTCAATGCGAAATGAAAAATCTTTTATTTTTCTAAATGATTTCCCTTTTTTATGAATGATAATATACAAATAAAGTTCTTACTGATAGCTTCAGATTTTATTAATCATTTTCAGTGTAACAAAAGCTTGTTTTCACGAAACGATTTAGTTGTAAAATTTTCTTAAAAACCCAATAGTCGCATTATAATATATTTTATATCGTATTTGTCTAATTTAAGTTCCACCTAAAGAATAAAAATTCTAAAAGTTTTTTACGTGACAGAATCCTCATTCAAAGAACTTCACGGAACCTTTCCATCATATAATAAAAATATATATATATATATATATATATATATATATATATATATATATATATATATATATATATATATATATATATATATATATATATTTTAAAAAATACATCTCACTGCGATGTTTCATTATAACACGCATTTTTTAAAACCAAAATAAAAGTTTTATAAATGAAAAAATCATTAAAAGGAAAAACAAAAAACATTTAAAAAATGGGTTTTTGTGTTTTTTTCAGCTGTTTTTGTATATATTTCGGGATTTACACAAATCAATTTATTTTGGGAATTGATTTGTTGAAACAAAGAATTAAACAGTTGATTCTTGAAAAAAATATTACCCTTACTTTTCAATGGCGCAGATTTCTATTACGCTAAATTTTCAGAAACGCATTTGTACGGTGTACGAGGTATCACTTATTTATTACAAAGACTTTTATTTTTTTTAAATAATTGACATGGGGAATTGGTAGAGGTTTTTCCAAAATTTCAAAAAACTAAAGCAATAATTATGTAAATTAGATATTTATTTAAAATAATTTTAACAAAATAAAGATCATAATTACAAATTAGCTCCAAGTGCTTTTAATTATTAATATAAAAAACAATTATATTTTGGTCTTACAAGCAAATTCTTTAATGTGAAATTGTTACATAATCGAAGAAATATTGTATATAAATTAAAAATTGGAATTTACAGACATAGATTTGGGGGTAGTCACTGAAAGGGCAAATAAAGTTACATTGCAATAAAGTGACTGTAATAAGTATTAGTTCATAAATGTAATTTAATACTAACCAGGAATTATCTGTATTTAGCTCAAACGGTTCATCGCATCTCTTTCATAAATTCGTGACACTTCGGTTTACAAACAGGGCTATTGATACAATTTTTAATTTTTTCAATTTGTTGGGGTTGTGTAATATAACAATTCAAATATAAAATTTAACACAAAGACGCAAAATAAAATTGAGATTTAAAATTAATTAAAAATTAAAAAATTAAAAGTCAAAATTTTTGGGAGAAATGGTTTTGTTATGTAGCGAATGAAGACATAAATACGAATATAATAATGTTAAATCGATTGGTATCTCTAGATAAAGTTATTTAAAAAATACAGAATAATTAATTAATTAATTGATAAATTAAACCAATTGAATTAAAACCAAATTATCTGTGCTTGGTAAGCTAAGTAGTGTATATAATGGGATTCCTGGCACGCCCACCCTAAGATTTCGCTCGTAAAAAAATAAAACAAGTTTATTTTTTTTATACTCGCTCATCTCAGGTAAAAAGGGCATGCCAGAAATCTCATTATATACACTATTTGAAAATAATATTTCTATATTTCTATATTCTATATTTCCATATTTTAATATTTCGATATTTTAATATTTCGATATTTTAATATTTTTTTTTATTATTGTTGGGTACCCAAGATTTAGTTACCCAAGAAAATAAAATAAAAAATATTATTTATATATATTGTAAATTCCCACATACATATATATTTCAAATTCAACAAACAATAATTTTAATAATTTAATATTTTTTAAATATTGATGGGTACCCAAGAAATAATATTTCAATAATTTGGTCATTAGTAAAATAAACTTGCTAAATTCTATATTATTAAAATCTAAAAATTCTATTATAAAAATGAACAATATAAATCTCGAGATTTCAGAAAAAAATAAATTAAATCTTGATTATGATAAACAGTTCATGAAATCAAGAAAAATAATGTACAAGAAAAAAAATTTATCCAACATCTGGTTCCATTTCAAATTTAAATTGTGGAGGTCATATAGTTTTTCAATCTCTTCAATCATCAAACCCTATAGATATTTGTAATGCAAAATTATATTACAAAATTGAATTAGAGATTGAAGCAAAAAAAGATATAACCCTAGAAAATAATTTCTTCCCAAATTTCTTCTCCAACATGAGATTAAAATTAGGACCCTCAGAAGTTGAAAATATTTTGGATCCAGGTGTATATTCTACAATGTTAAATTTTGTTTTGACTGGTTGTGATTACAAAAATGAATATGGTGAATTAACAGGTTGGATCCCTGATGTAAATAAAGGTGATTTAGATAAAGATGGATTAGATATAAATTATGGTTATCATAAACGAGTTCAACTTTACAAGTCTAAAAAATTTATTTCGAATTGAAACATTTATTTGGATTCCTTCAAAACTATAATCGTATACTCCATAATGTTTTCATAGAATTACTTTGTAATAGAGTAATAGATGATAAAGTATTATTTTATGGAGACAAGGATACAAAAGGTAAATTAAAATTAACAACAATTGAATTACATATACCTGAATGGAAATTAAATCCTCAAGCTGAAATTAAATTACTTGAAAGATTAAATTCCAACAAATCTATAAATGTTAATTATTTAAATAGAATCTGTAGTGTATTTGACATGAGAGAAGGTTCAACATACTCTATAAAGGTAGCAAATTTAGCATATCGACCAAGATATATTTTAATTGGATTCAAAGAAATAGACCCATCTTTTCAAAAACATAACAACTTGTTTATTCAAAAGATTGGAGATGGTAATTTAAAATCAATTCAAATTCAATTGAATAATAGTTATTATCCAGTAAATAGAATGGAGTTTAATATAGAAAACAATGAAAATATATTCCCATATATAAATTATATTGAAACATGCCAAGACTTCAAAATAAAAGCACAATTATGTTTAGAAGATTTCAAAAATTTGTATTCTATATTCTGTATAAATGTTTCATATCAAGATGATAGATTAGCTATAAATAATGTTGATGTTACTCTTCATATAACAAAGGATTCTAATTTTAATGCAAAAATATATACATTAATTCTTGAAGAAAAAAAAATAGAAATGAAGTTATATGGTGGAAAGATTTCAATAATTGAGAATGTTAGAGGAGATTAAGGAAAACAAGTTTTAGTAATAAAACTAAAATTATTATAATTAAATTTTTAACTTTTTAAAAACGTTATTGGAGATGTGAAACTTGTAATTGTGATGTTACAACACACCATAAAGCAAGTCATCTCAAAACTAAAGAACACACATCTCGATTAAATAATAATAAAATTTCATCAAATAATTTTGAAGGTGAAATAATTTCATCTTCAAATAATATTCCATGGTTAGATTTCAATCCTTCAAGTAGATTTGCTTTTGAAGAACCCTCAAAAAAGTTTGAAAAACAAGGTGGAGATTTACAATCTTCAAAATTCACATCAAAAATTTTAAAACCCTTTACTACTGAAAAATATCCAGGTGAAAGACATTTATTTAAACACAACTATACTGGACCTGGAACACGATTAGATATTAGACTTGATGAAAATAACAATCCTAAACAAGGAGGTAACCAATAAATAGAATTGACCAAGCTGCTTTAAAACATGACATTGCTTACAATTCAAAAAATCTTAGAGATAGACATGTTGCTGATGTTAATTTAATTCATGATTTAAATAATATACAAAATCCATCAACTCAAGAGAAGATTCAAAGAGCTCTAGTTAAATTAGCAATGAAGGGTAAAATTTTCATAGGTGGTTTTCTCCATGTTAAACCTGTTAACATAGAAAAAACTGGTCTACCAAGGATGGCAAAAGATGTTGCTAATAAAAAGATTATTGAACAAGCAGACACTGAAAAACACCTCGAGAATGCATCCAAGACTGATTCTTTTAAAAGTTTATTAATCCCAACAGAATCACAAATAAAATATGCTAACGAATTATACCATGAATTTAGAAAAAATAAAAAATATCTAAAAGTTCAAGTTTATGAAAAAGATCATGCTTGGTCTGCTGATTTAGTCTTTATGCCAACCATATCATCAGACCCTGAAAAATATAAAATAATTTTAACTGTAATAGATTTATATACAAGATTTGCTTTTGCAAGATGTTTAGAAAATAAAACCGGATATTCTATTACAGAAGCATTTGAAAATATATTTGAAAAACATCAAAGAATTCCAAAATATTTATGGTGTGATAAAGGAACAGAATTTTATAACAAAGTTTTTACAAAATTTTTGCAAGAAAATGATATTAAATTATATTCAACAGAAAATGAAGGAAAAGCAGTCGTAGTTGAAAGATTAAATAGAACGTTAAAAAATAAAATGTGGAAATATTTTACTGCTATTGGAAAACAAAAATGGAACAATGAATCATTGCAAAGGATGGTAAATAAATATAATAATGATGTTAACACCTTTAAATGCTTCTTTCTCTCCAAACTTGTTTGAAGGAAAACCTAAAGTTTAAAATTTGTGAACGAGTAAGAATATTTAAATATAAAAATAAATTTAAAAAAGGATTCACAGCGAAATGGACAAATGAAATTTTTATTATAATTAAAATACATCATACAGTTCCAATTACATATAGTATCATCGATTTAAATAATGAAGAAATATTGGGTAGATTTTATAATAATGAATTACAGAAATCAAGTTTTTAATTAAACTATTTTTTCTTTAATTCATCCTTTTCTCTATCCAAATAAACATATTTATATTTTTTTTTCAAATGATTGTCAACAATCATATCAAACCTATTCTTGTCAGGTACAAGATATGAAAAAAATCACTATAAATCATATTCTTGTTACGCTTATCTCATTTAAAAAAGATGAAACAATTGGAGTTGTTTCTAATTGAATTTTTATCCAAGGCATAATAGGTTTGAGAGATGTAAAATTACATTACAATTATTATGACGTCCTCGAGTAAAATAACTTTTTTGAATTTCTTGGTTTTTTATATTTACAACATCATCAAATATAACTAGATTCTTTACATCTTTGGAAAGAAAATCACATTGTAATACATCTTCAGGTTTGTTGGAGAATAAAACCTGTATTGATTCATTATTAAAACTTGTTTTATTAACGAAACTTGATTCATCACTAACATAATCATTTTTATTAGCAATGTTTGATTCTAAAATCTTTTCCTTGTACCAATCAACCATATCACATGGTTGAAAAACTTCATCGGGACTCGGGACATCTGTGTTGATTTTTAAAAATATCAATGATTCCTTTTTTAGTTAATTTATTTTCAAATCCACATTTTAAAAGTTGTAATTCTGGTTGGTTTATAGTTGTAGAATAAAATATTAAATTATTATAATCTAAAAAAACCATCCTCGAGTAACATTCTCAAAAGAAGTACATTCTTTCCACACCCTGAAGATCCAACAATTAATAATCTAAAATTATCAGGAAAAATTTTATTATTAAATTTACTTTTATATCGCGTAAAAATTGGATTCCAAATATTATTTTGATTTAAAATTTTATTTTGACTTAAAATATCCATTTTTTATTATTAAAAAATGTCGACTGAAGAATCTC
This sequence comes from Schmidtea polychroa, assembly GCA_959609185.1. NCBI lineage: Eukaryota > Metazoa > Platyhelminthes > Tricladida > Dugesiidae > Schmidtea > Schmidtea polychroa. Next base: position 180,519 of record CAUHTR010007304.1, read on the forward strand.
TAAAAGAATTAATAAATTCAGACAAAAGTAAATCAGTAGTAATTGATGGCAAGAAATATTTTGTAACAAAAAATGTCAAGGAGCAAATGTGCGAGAAAATTAAACAAGGTGGTATTTTACCCTTTGGCTGCTTTAATACCTGCAATCATTGCAGGTTTATCTGGTGCTGATGGAATAGCTGGAGGGATTGAAACTACAGTTCAAAAATCTGAAGAAGCTCAAAAACCGAATTAGAAAAACAAAAATTACAAAATGAAATTGATTCAATTCAAAATAAGAAAGGAACAAGTTTCCGAACAGGTTTATACCTTGATCCTTACAAAGGTAGAGGTTTAAATGATTTTCTCAAAAATCAAATTTCATCATCTGATTTATCCTCAAAAGAAAAGGATAAATTAAAAGAAGTGTGCAAGTCTTTGAAAAATGGTTGTATTTGTAAATCAAAAGATGGTAAAGGTTTATATTTGAAACCTGGAAAAAACTTTATTAGTAAAGAAACTTTACTAATAAAGGAACTTCAAACATAAAATGGTATAAAAAATGGTATACAATAAAATGGTATATAAAATGGTTAATGAAGAAAGATTGGCTTTGTTAAAAAAATAACATGTTGAACAAGACAAATATAACAAAAAGGATTTGGCTCAACATAGTGAATCTATAATTTTAAATGAATTAATGACAGAACAACAACAACCAACCCTTAAAGCTTTGAAAGCTCTCCCTTTAAACAAGTTTAGAGAGAGAAGAATTAGAATTAAAACCCAAAGAATTAGAATCTGGACATTTAGAACAATTGGAGCAATTGGAGCAATTGGAATCTTGGGATTTGGGAACCTGGAGATTTAGAAATAAATTCAAAACCATACAAAGTTGATACAACAATTAATAATGGTTTGCCTGCAACAATTAAACCAACTTTTTCTATTGATAAAGGATATCAAATTATAAAAATTAATAATCAAAGATTTGTGTTGTATGAAAATAATAATGGCGAACCACATATTCATTCTGAAAATAGTTTCAAGAGTCAACATTTAGATGTAGAATACACAAAAGATTTGGATAAATTAATTAAAGGATATCCTTCAGATGATAAAAATGAAATTAAAAAATATTTACATTTAATAAAATTACTAGGAGGTAGTTCAAAAGCAAAATATATACAGAGTTTAAATCATTATTTCAATCAAAATGACAAGGGCTATACTGTCAACGAAGGAAAAGGAATGGATTCTATTAATGGAAAAGATTTTATTAATCTTTTTATTCAACTAAGAATATTATTAGCAGCAAAGAAAGCAGGTCATAATAATTTGAATGGTGATATTTTAAACATTTCTAAAAAATTATTAAAACATAGAGTAATTTCACAAGATAAATTTAATAAATATACTCGTTAATAAATATACTCGTTAATAAATATACTCGTTAATAAATGATTATATTTAATAAATATACACTTTAAGTTTTTAAAGATTTTCCAAAATTTTAAAAACAAAATGGAGTCAAGTTTGAAAATAATCGAGAATATAATGTCTACAAAATATTCCATAACTTTATCAGTTAATTCTACCAATTCTAATTTTACTATATATTTTGAAAACCCTATAAATTTAAAATCTGATTTAAATTATGAATTGGGCTTATTATGGTTTAGTTGTTACAACACAATTTTCAATATAAATTAATAACAATAAATTCACTACAAAAGCTGAAACCGGACAAGAAAAAATGTAACAATTGAACCAGGAGCATATGAATTAAAAGAATTAAATGCAATCATTTCAAAAGAAACAAATGGAAATGTTGAAATCAAAATGTAAACTTCAAAATGTAAATTGATGATAAAGAATATTCAAATTACTTTTGATTCTGCTAGTTTTCTTCATACTATTTTAGGTTTTAAAGTAAAAACATCTGGATTATTTGAAGTAAATGTACCTCTAGAATTTAGAAAATCAAAACAAGAAACATCTAAAGAAATTATAAAAATAATAAATACAACTTCAATAAATATAGAGTGTGATTGTATTTCTGGTTTATATCGTAATGGACAAGAAATAAAAATTTTGTATTCTTTTCCCTCAAATACTGTAGGAATGGGATATAAAATTATTGAAAGAATGAACCCTCTAAATTATTTACCCTTGTGTAGAAAATATTTAAGTAGTATTACTTTTAAAATTGTTGGTAGTGATGATGAATTAATTGATTTTAATGGTGAAGAGATCTCAATGTATTTACATTTAAAACTAGTTTAGATACATGTATTTACATTTGAAACAAGTTTAATTCTAACAACTTCAAATTTAGAGAAATAAACAAGTTTAGACTATTAAAAATGAGTTTTTATAATCCTTGTAATAAACCTGGTGGTACAATTGAAGGTGGATTGGATGTTGAACAAGTATTATCTATTACAGAAAATAAATATGTTAATGAAAAGGGTGATGGTATGAAGGGTGATTTAGACATAAATGGACACACGATAAAAGAATTATCTTGGCCAATTAATGAAGGTGATGCAGTTAATAAAAAATATACTGATTTAACAACAACAAGAATTCAAAGTTTATTAACAACAAAATTTGATTCATTAGAAACCATGGTTAATGCCTTGATAGAATCCAAAGTTAATTCTTTGATGGAATCCAAGCTTAATAATATCGAACAGCGATTTAATGATAAATTTATTAAGTTACAAAGTCAGTTAACTGAACAAGTTGTAAAGTTAAATACTGCCATATTAAATTCTACAGATAAACAAATTATGAATACTAAATTTAATATAATATATAACACAATAAATATGTTCTCACATCAAGATCATGTGATATACGAGTGTTGATATACAGTAAAGTTTTGATTTAATAATAAATGTTTTTTATTATTAAAACTATAAAATGGAGGAGGTTAATCAAGATAAATCTTTACACTCAAAAAAAAGTTTCGAGTGTAAAAATGAAATTTACCCAGAATTGAAATTTTTGAATCAAAATGAAATTTTAAATCAAAATAAACATCCGTCAGCACCTTACACTTTACAATTCAAATTACAATTTTTATGAGCTACCCCTCGGTAATTATTTGTTTCTTTAAAATGATCATGATCTAAAACTTTTGGATTATCTTGATTTGAATCTTCTGAATCATTAGAATCTTGATTGTGATCAAAACCTTGTTTACACATCCAACAAGTTGTAGAATTTTCATATTCTACTTTTTGTTCTTCTGAAATATTCATTTTAAAATCTGTTTTTAATTTTTTATGTAGTATTTCTTCCAGGAATTTATATCTTGAACAAAACGATTTAGGGTATCCTCTGATGAAGTTCCTCGATATATTAATTCTCGTGATTCAAAAATTTCTGGATAATTACTTTTGACAAATAAATGATATGCTGATGGAAGTTGTGTAGTTAAATTTATTCTAGGACGTTTGTTGTTTATTTTAAGAAACTTTTTCATTTTTTCTATTTGAATTGTTTGACGATCTTGGTTTGAGTGAGAATCTTGATTCGAACTCAAACCTTGATTTTCTCGACGATATTTACACCACGCTCCCATTAAAAATTTTTCATTATAACCTTCTCATATTCATTATAAAAGTTTTTTGGTGTGTTGATTGCTTCAAAGTCTCCATAAATTGTAGCAAATGATTCTAATAAATTTGAATAATTTTTAATTAATGATGTTTCACCATGTTTACATAATCTTTTATGTTTTATTCTCACTTGTTCAGAAGTTACATAATAAAGACATTTTTCACAAGTTAGAAGTTGATACTTTTCTTCTCATAAAAGATTGACAATTTTTTATCCAAAAATAATGTAAAATTAAACCAAGATCATCTGAAGACTTTTCTAATATTAATAAACTTATTGTATCAAAAGTTACATCTGGAGAATTCACATCTTGATTGGAAATATAAATTGGTACAACTTTTTGATCTTCTAATTCATAAATATTAATTCTAAGTTTATTCAATTTTTCAAATTTTGATACATGTTCTATTTTCATTGGATGTTCAAAACTATCCCAAAAATTTAATTCATGTTCATAAGGTATTATTTTTAACATTTATAATATATTTTGATTTTAAAAATTCTGGTATTTCAATAAAGGATTTAGGAACTGGTGGTTATTTCCAATAATCTATTTCAATAGGATCAATAGAGTAGAAAATTAAATCTGATTCTCTTAATTCATCTTCATTTTTCTATGACTTTCTTGTAACTCTTTTATGATTTCTTTGATTTTTTCTTTAAATCCCTTCATTGAATATAAATATCTATTATTAATTCGAATTTTAAAATCTCTAAAGTTTTCATTTGAAAATAGATTTTGATTAATTCCTTTTCAATATCTTACATTTATGCGAAATTGATATTTTATAATATTTATACCTTGTTCCTTTAAATTTTTTTATACCATTTTCCATTGATTCTTTTATTTCTTGTTGATTTTTTTTAATATATGAAAAAATTGAAGGTGCTCCAATTTCCACATCACCAACTTGATCGGTTTGATTAAATTCATTCCATCCTTGTTCATCTTCTTGATCATCTAGACATTCTTCATAATGTTCTTTTAAAGCAGATCTACTTTCAAATCTTTCATGGCATCTGAGACATGGAAATGATTCTCTTATTTTTTGATTTCCAATACAATTATTAAAGTATGTATTATAACCTAAAAATAAATATCTTTGTTGACATTTTGAACAAATTTTTGAGTTGGTATCATCTAATATATTCGCTTTCTTTAAATGCGCTTTTGATTTTTTATGAAATATTAAACCTGTTAGTGATTTGAAAACTTTATTACATGATTCACAAAAAAATTCTTGAGTACTCAAGTTTATTGAAGTTGCCATTATTTCAAAAATATTATTTCTTGGGTACCCATCAATATTTAAAAAAATATTAAATTATTAAAATTATTGTTTGTTAAATTTGAAATATATATGTATGTGGGAATTTACAATATATATAAATAATATTTTTTATTTAATTTTCTTGGGTACCTAACAATAATAAAAAAAAATATTAAAATATTAGATTATTAAAATATGGAAATGTGAAATATTGAAATATTAAAATATCGAAATATTAAAATATGGAAATATAGAATATAGAAATATAGAATATAGAAATATAGAAATATTATTTTCAAGTAGTGTATATAATGGGATTTTTGGCATGCCCTTTTTACCTGAGATGAGCGAGTATAAAAAAAATTAACTTGTTTTATTTTTTTTACGAGCGAAATCTTAGGGTGGGCGTGCCAGGAATAGAGAAACTCAAGAGGCAAAATAATCCTAAGTTTAAAACCCATTAATCAGGAAGATATACCGTTGATTTATCAAACATTGAGAATTTCTTCTATTTCAAGTAACATTAAAATACTTATTTACTTTGAAGACTCAAAGATTTTTCCTGAAATTTTGTGGAATAAGATTTTTATTCAATAAAATTTTAATATATTAATTATTTAGAAAAAGATCATTAAAACAATAAATTTATCTTATTTATTATACTCCATTTATGTTGTCTTACAGAACTTAGAGAATAATAATACAATTCCTTGGACAATTTTGGCATCATCATTTATTTATTTCTTTATTGTCATTTTGCTTTGGTATCTATCATCTTGATTTTACATTTATTTTTCTACTTATGGCAACGACTTAAAAGAAAAAGTCACGTTTTTTAAATTGAACAATATTGTCCACGGATTACGATTTACTTTAAGATATATTATGTTATCTAAATATGAAGTTTATGAAGTTTGTTTTAATAATAATAATAATTTATTTTTATTTCAATAACTAATGATTATAAATTTATAAATCATATAAAATTATAATTATAAATTATAAAAATAATATAAATAATGGTTTGAATGATCTCATACTAAAAATTAAAATATAAAAATTTATATTCATTTAACTCCCTTTTAAAGTGGAAGCTATAAAGTGTACATTTATCTATTGGGTAAATCTTCTAATAAAACCTAAGCATAAAAGAGGTGTACTCTAAAGTGAGAGTTTCCTATATATTCAAACTATTTCTGTTTCTTAAATGATTCAAAATATGTTTCTAATAAATAATTAGTACAATTGTTTAATTATTAGTTACAACTACTGTTAAGATATATCCAAGGGACGTGTCAACTTGCATAAAGAATTGAATAAAATCATCCATCCCTATTAAACCTATGTTATATTCAAACCACGTTACATTTCAGTACTGAATTTGATAGGCCACATAAAATAAAAGATATAAATTAATTATGTATATTTTAGTATATATATATATACTTAGAAAATTGACCTGTAAATATTTTTTCCCTTATACTGACCAATATTTCAAAGTAAAAATTTCTTCTATCATATGACTATGATAATTAAATTTTTTATCAAATTCTATCCGTTTATAGTTTAAAAAGTACTTTTAATGTAATTGATACAAAAATTAACGATATTCACTTGAAAATGGCTGTACCGAAAATTCATGAATATCCATAAAAACATTGATATCTTTACTGATTCATAGCCAAGCTTTTTAATAAATACAATGTCAAATGAAAAGAAATCAGAGATGAAAATTGTACAAAGTTCTTATGATAATGAAATATTGAATAGTTGAAATTATTTACAACAGGACTTGACGGATTGACAATAAAATAAATAAAATAATAATTATTTACGAATGAATGACAACAAATTACCAAAGATCAGTAATAATTCAATACTAATGTGAATCATTGATGTTATTAAAAAGATTAAAAAAAAGAACAAAAGAATATTTTACAAAGAAAACAAAATTGATTATTAAAAATTTATTTCTATTAAAATATGAAACGGAAAAACAAACAAAATTGATTCCGTAATTACTAATATTGATTGAACATGAAAATATCACAGTAGAAAATCAAGTTTAAATCAGCCATTGCATGAAACGTAAAGGGAAATAAAATTTTATCCTAACTGCATTTCGATTTCTTCCACTGAAAATGTTAAATTATTAGAAAATAATGACAATTTTAGTAATTATTTGAGATTATAGATACATAAATTTAGCACGTGAATGATCAAAGAAAAACTGATAAATTAATAATAATGTTATAATAATATTAAATATTATTAAATATAATTAAGTAATTACTAATTAAACGTATTATTATGCAAATATAAAACACTTTTACTATTGATTGTTTGTAACATTTTCTTAAGTTTGACTTTTTAAAATCTTACTAAATTTTATTTTATTTATAAACTTTTCTTTTAAAAATTCCAGTGAACTTATTTTGCAATAATAATAATTCTTGTCAACTTATTTGAATTTAACTGTTTAAATTTTTAAATTCTTTTTGATCTTGTTTATTAATTTCATTTCTGTTTTCTCATTGGTTGAAATAAATAAAATAAATCAAAAAGGTTTCTTTCATTTTATTCAATATATACTTTTTGGTAAAAGGCTTATTTTATAATTTACTTGTTTAACATTTAATTAATGCTGCTACCAAGAAATCATCATTTAATAATAATAATAATAGTAATAATAATAATAATAATAATAATAATAATAATAATAATAATAATAATAATAATAATAATAATAAAATGCTTAATATTTTTAATTGGATTGTCAAAGTTTTAGTATTTATTTTAGAATTTTATTGATTTAAACTTTTTTTGTGTAAAAGTAATATAAATAAATGAAACAGCTCTAATCAGAGGCCAGACCGAGCCGTTCCGACAAATATTTCCTGTCCATATTACAATAGTTCTCCATTAATTTTATCTGTGAAGGATCAATCAAATTCGATTAAGCCAAATAAATGCACTGAATTATCTATATCAAATATCAGCAGCATTTGCTAATATTGAATTATTTATCTCTTTGTCGAATGTCAATACTATCGGACAGCATCTTAATTGATATGTTTTCCAACTTGGAAATATATTCATTTGAATAAAATAATAATAAACAAAAATTGACATTATTAGCAATAAATTAGTTAATTAATTTTCATTAAAAACATTTTTTCACTATTGATTTATTTATTAATTTTTAATTTTCTATTAGTTTTTCTAAAAGAAAAATTCAAATCTTTGTAAATTGAATCAATTACGATTATCGGTTGGCATTATTGAAATAGGAAATCATGTAAAATGTCATTAATTTGTTTATTTCAAAAGGAATTATTTATTCAAGTTAGAAAAAGAATAATTGAAAATTGATTATTTTAAAAATAAAAAATATTTAAATATATTTATTTTAAAATATTTATTAAGCTTGTGAATTTATTGTATTATAATCTAAAAAATATAAAATTTATTTGTGGTTTATTTATTTAATAATTATTTTATTTATTTATTTTATTTATTATAATTATTTTATTTATTTTTTTTTAAATTTACTTAATTTACTTTCTTCTTTTTTTACTTATTATTATTATTTATTCAAATAAATATTAAATATTTAATAAATATTTCAAATTATTTAAAGATATTTGTTTTAATTAATTTAGTAATTTTTTAAGAAAAAATAAATAACTTTTTTAATGATAAATTGATTTTATGACATCAAAGTTTCACTTTTCACTCAATTATAACAACAATGAAGGATAATTAGTTAGAAATTTTCAAAGAAATTTCTTCGAAAAATGTACTTGAAAAGACAAATAAATAGGTATTTGGAATTTAAATTAGATGAGTTGTCAAAATTTTTAGTTTATTTTTTATTTAACTTTGCAAACCAATTTATCCTAAATTATAAAGTAGGAATTTAAGCTTCATTTTAAAAAACAGTAAAAAATTAACATTTTGTACAGTGAATTTACACTGAATTTATCTGTATTTTATTACCAAATGATTATCACATGCTCCTTTAAATATATAACTTTTATTAGAGGTTTACTTTCGAATCTTTGGGGAGTTGCAGAGACAAATATTTTGTCCCATTTGTGAATTTGGTGGCAGTGATAAGTTAATGGATTACAGCTTCTAATGTTTAAACTAAAACTCAGGTCCGTAGAATTTCTGAAATATAGATGCAGTTAGAAAATTAACAAAGAAGTTACAGATGATTTGCAAGTTCCTATTTTTTTAACGATTATTAAGTCAGTAAAATAGAAAGAAAATATTTAAACTCGCATTTTAAATAGATGGTCAAAATGTAGGTCGTTTGTCGTGTGTTTAGAAGTATTTAAAGTATAAATAAAGGTCTGTCAGTAGTTCCAGGAAGGTACACTACTTGGCGGCCCAAGGGAGTGGTTATAGGAATCAATTTGATCACTACCTTATAGGTAGATGAGACATTGAGAATAAAAATGCAGATGACACTGTTTTTGAATTACAGGCCAGGCATGCAAAATTAGTGAAAGGGAGTAAAATATTGCTGTACAATGGACAATACTAGATCAATCACAGTGGATATCGTTTGTTGATCAATATAATTAGAAAAATCTTACTGGCCACGAAGGATTGCGGAATTAATCTATTAGAAGGGAATGGTTGCATACATAATTCCTTGCGCATTGCGACATCTGAGTCAATTTTAAATAAATTTTAAATAAATAATAAATGATAATGACGCAATAATTAACCACTTGCGCTGTATTGACGTGCCAGGCACGTCTTGATGATTTTTTTCAGAACTGCAAGTGACGTGTATACCACGTCGATAGTATTTGTCGCAAAAACAAACACGACGTGTTTGCTACGTTGTTGTTGTGAATAATTATTTTTATTCGTGTAAATCTTTTATGTAAAACCCTACTTTCGCGCTAAGCACTGGTCAAACCTCTGAGCTCGCTGACGCGGTGAGGCGTCGATGCCTTACGATACTTTATATAGTAGGGCGCGGCTCAGCTACCGAAAATTAAATCATAGCGCAAGTGGTTAATTGAATATAAAATTTAATGTGCTGCAAATATAGAAACTTTATTTTTAGTCATTTTTATTATTTATTGGAACTATTTTTAATTAAATTTAACACATTTTTATTTGACATTAAAATTCCTGATTAGAATATTATGTGAATATTATTAGAATATTATCTAATTTATTTCACTTAGAAAAAAATATTTAAATCAGACTTTAATAGTTCTTTCTTAAAACATTACAATTTAAAAAAATTATTAAATATAATTCTAATTTTATTACACGAATTTTAAAATTCCAGATCTTGAAATTTTTCTATTATAATTAAAAGATTTTTACTTTTTTACTTTAAATTATTAACTAAAAAAAATGTGACCCATTCAAAATATGCAAAGAAGAAATATAATACAGAAAAGCATTAAAAAAAACCAATTTTCCTCAAATATCAAATAAAAAAACATTCAATGATTTGCTTAATTAAAAATTTATTTTAAATTTATGTGAATTTGGAAAAAATATTAAATTAAAAATTAAATAAAAAATATAAAAATTTACTTTAAATTATATTTTATAATTTATTTTTTCTAGATTTTATTTCCCATCCTGAAAATGCTGAATATAGAATATAGCAATGGAGCTACCAATATTTGTTTTCAAATATTTTATTGGTTAGGTAATGATTAGAATAATTTATATCTTCATATATTTATTTGTTTTATCTTATTTCTTTTCAAATTATTATTAGCATTCTGAATGTAATGATTACGTAATTGAAAATAACATTACCTTCAATCCCTATATATTTGAAATTTTTTTAATATGAATCAATAAAGATATCGATGTTTTTTTGATATTCACGAATTTTCGGCACAGCCCTTTTTCAAGTGATTTTCATCAAATATAAATTTGAATTCAGATAAGTACATAAACATTTCTGAAACATTTTTATTACCTGCTTCTGAAGCCATGTTAGACGAAATTGAATATTTCCCCAGAGAAAACGGTTATATTTACAAATCAGAAAAATTTGTAGAATACTTAAAGAAAGTCTTACACTTTTGGAATACCTACTTTTGATTCTTAATTGAAAATAATTAAAGGATTTTCGAGAGTTTTGACTTGTAGTACTTTATGCTATTATTTCCATATTCAAACAGTAATGATTAAAATAATTTAACCAAAATTTTCTTTACATATTACTAACACAATATTACACGTGGGATTTATCAATGATTCTTTTCCCATTTTAACAAAGTAAATTAGATTGCAAGCATCCTAATCAAATATCAGTAACATACTTTATTCTTTAGTCACATTCGATGTCATTTTGTTTTTTTAATGTTCTTCATGGCGAAATCTTTTAAACGAAAATTTTACAATTCTTTGGAAATTAGTGATGAATTACTTTTAGAGAATTATAAAAGAAAGACCTTTACATTTTATTTAATTTAGGTTATACAAACAGTTTTCTCAATCCATTAATCTATGCTAAATTTAACCGTGAATTTAGACGTCCATTCTGTCAGATTCTAATGTGTCACTGTCGTCATATTAATGCTCATTTACGTTCAGAAACCTATAATGATCAGTATGGTACTAACAATTCCCGTCAAAAGGCATCTCAACATCGACTATCAACAACATATACCTCTATTCCACCTATTTCACGAAACGGTCGAATGAGTCGCACAAGAAGGTCGACGTCGATTTTGAGCGATTGTGAATGTACTAATTCTACACCTACAAAATGTACCAATCAGTCTCATCTTTTGATTCCTTGATTAAATTTAAAGAATTTAATGAAAATTATTTTTTTCCTATTTATTAATATAAATTCAAATCAGATTTCTTAAAATGTGCAAAAAGATACATATAATTTTTGAATAGATGATGTTGAATAAAAAAATTTATAAAATATATTTTTCATAATTTTCATTTAAATAAAAAGTTTAAAGTAATTTTAAGATGTTATTTCTTTTGAAATTTATTATTTTAATAATGGTCGTCATCATTTACATCTTGTTTCAAATTTTAAAAATTACTATTGATTTTCTAAATTTTATTTTAATTAAATAAATATTAATTTTATTTTTTTGTTTATTTTTATTAAATTATAATATGATTAATATAATTTATTTTAAAAAAGTCTAATTTTTTAACACCTTGAATATTACGCTGATCACCTGAGACTTTTGCTTAGGTTCCCAGTGTAATCGTGGTGATTTTATTATTGAATTTCTACTAATTCCTTTAGAATGAAATAAATTAAGGTAAATATATATTAAATTGAATAATAAATTGTAAATAATGTAATATTAATTCTATTTTGGCCCCATGCCAAAACAAGTGTAGTAGTGAATTAATGAATAAATCAATATTGTTACCATAAATTTTATTACATATGTTTTTGGTCAAGATGGAATTATTAGCATAACAATAGCGGGTCGCATCTTAATATTTTCATCGAGATTTGCTGCATAAATTTTCAGACATTTAAAGATTGTATTCATACCTTCATTTCTCAAATGCAGACAAATTTTATATTCAAATAAATATGAGTAAATCTCATAGCCCTAAAGAAATAAACAATTTAATGTAATATTAAGTAAAATCACGTTGAAATTAAAGCAACTTAAACAAAAATTGGTAGAATTTTCATGTTGGGTTATTAGGTCGTTGGTGAAATTGAAATTTAATGAATTATTTCTCTGACTCCAAGCGTGCATTTTCGTTGACCCACAAATAACAATTAACACTGGAAACTTTTTTGAATATCACAAATATTTTCACAATGATACAATTGGCTCAACAAGCTGACTACCGATTATACAGTGCTTATTACAACACTATGTCACACTGAGGAGTATAACAATAGGTAATTTAATTGGTTCTTTTCTAGTTTGACTTGGATTTATTCGCCAAACTTTACTATGATATTAACTGAAAAGGTTCCTGTTACTTCTCATTTTATTTCTGCTTTTCTTTTTAGGTTTCTTTGCTTCAATTCTCTTCAAATTTTCCAAATAAATGTCATCGTATTATCTCAATTATTCTATTCTTTGTCGCAATATTATGTCTCAAATCTTCTGTCGCAACTTCCTCACAAATGTTCTCTCTTAATCTTTCTGTCGCACTATTTCTCTCTTAACTGTTATGTTTGCTTCTGCTGTGCTTCCTCCGTTTATACCTCGTCACTTTGTGGCAATTCAGTTTATCTTTAATTTTCCATTTTTTTTCTCCAACATAATTCCCCGAATTTCGCTGCAATAGAGTTATTTTTGACAGCTGTCAAGATATTCTCTAGTTTTTTTTCTTTTTGTCGCTTTGGCCTATTTTCTTTTCGTTCCCTTTATCTTTGACAAGCTGTCGAGATAAGTACATTATTGTTTTTACTGTTTTTCCCGATTTTGAAATTTCTTTTCCTTTTGTACTAATTAATTTGTACTGAGCTTTGTTTTTGTTTTCTTGTTTGATTTCTTTTGTTTCATTCCTCTTTCTCATTTCTCATTTCTTTTATTTCCGTTGTTTTCTCCAGGTTCCCCTAAATCGTCCCATTTTTCATGACGATTTTCCCCAAGTAATTTTATTTATTTATTCATAAATTTGTTATTTAGGTATCCTCAACATTCATAAAATGTTTTCTGTTGTTGAAAGTCTTAAATTCAGAAAAGGATTCTAAAAATATTGTAGTTTAGACTGGTAACATAATATTTATCATATCTAATGAAGATACTATTTGTAACCTAAAAGTCTTGAAAGATATTCGATAAAATGTATTAATAATTTTTTTTGTAGTTTATGTAAGAAATACGTAAAAGTGGTAAAAAGTGGCATTAAATTGCTAGTATGATTATTTAAACGTATTTATATTTTTTGAAATTTCCAGGACCAAAATAACCTCACGTCTCCTTTTGAAGTTCCCGTTCAGTATTACTAAAGGATGTTTAGAATATATGAATTTTGTTTTACACATTCTTTTGTACTTTGATTGTAAATTATACAATACAGCTCCAATGCATCTGGAACGTGGTAATTTAACCAACACATCAATTCAGTAGGCCGTGACTTCTTGCGCAACCCACGGATGTTGATCATCCAAATTCTCGACTCGGATATTGTGGAAATACGCATTTGTCGATCTGCCTACCCTAACTGTTGGATTTGTTATTCAATGAATCTCCGAAGATATTAAGACATCTATTTATGACAATTGGGAGTATTTTAATAATGATTTGTAATAGATTTCGGTCCATGTGTTTGTTATTTAATTAACTATATTAATTATAATTTTCTTTTCTTTTTCTTTTAAAAATCATGCAATCACTTCATCACTTATTTTGTATAGTAATACGCCCTTTACTTATGATGATAGATATAAATGACATACAAGTTGAAACATTAGAAAGTAGAATATTTGATTAATGAATTTCGCAATCGTTTTACCTTTTTCTGCGATAGTTTTCGTACGTTTTTATCACACCATTTCTATGTGCCTTTAGTGTTTTAATCATAATTTAAAATTTATTCGGTATGCCTTAATGTTTCAGACATCCTGGTGTTGTCAAATTCCTTTACAGGCTTTAAATAAATCTTTTTTATTTTGCTGATGGACTTCGTCTGTATTCACCATAATGCCTCTCCTGAAACTCTACATTTGTCGCTTCTTCTTTCTGGCGCTGCTGGTCTGGATGGAACAATAGTCTTATCATAGTCGGAGTATATATTTACTTCGCAATATGTGATATTTAGTGCTTTGTACAGTTAAGGTTCAAATCATAAAAAGTCTTGTTGGTGAAAATAATAGATCTGTCGTTTTATTTCGTGTCTAAGTGACTTCGTTTTCATGGAGTTTCTGGAGGTTTTTGGTGATTTGTATTATTTGTGATTGTATCATCATGAATTACTAGTGTCTGGTTATAATCTAAGTACACAGATTATTTGGTTATTACCGTCGATGGTATATTTTGCTAAGTGGTTTTTGATTTTAAGAAGGGCATACGAGCCATCATATCTTGCTTGTAGTCCTGAGTCATTTAATCTTTTTATTCAAACGAATTTTGATGTAAGTTAGAGAGAGAGGAATAACAGGTTTATAAATGTTAGTAGTGTAAAACTTTGGTTTGGAGTCGATGTTTAAAAATGATTCCGTGCTAGGATTGAGTTCAGTGGTAGTTGGAAGGTGAATCAAAATCGACTAGTTTGGAGGTTAGAAGATTGAAGTTCCGAAAAGAAATAAAGCAAATATAAGGATATTAGTCCAGCTTCAGTTTTCTGATAGGATCTTTAAAGATATCTATAAGCTTTGACGGTAACGTTCAATCATATCGTGAGTACTAGGCCTTGGTATGGAATATGTTTGATGCCTAATTTGCTCTGTGAATGAAAGACCAGATGACCCTTCAACTAATCAAATCCCTAATCATCATCTTGTTGACCATTAGCTAACCTATACCTGTCTCGTTTTCCCAATTCAATTTCGATAACTTTACAATTTATTGATTTTTCTCGGATTTCCGGATTCCTTGCCTTTCGCAACTGCTTTAGCCATTTCCCAATGCAGCTTCCATCTATACTTTCCTTTACTATCAATTCTGTGTATGATCACGCTTTTATTTGTCTTTTTCCTTCACCTACTTTTTATTTAAAATTTCCACCTAAATTTATTTAAATTTATTTTAATTTACTGACCTCAACAACTCTAAGAACACTTGACTACTTCCGGTGACAGGCGATTCGCAAAATAGATCTGATTTGATTTGAGTTTCTCAACTACTTCTGATTTATTAATTCAATACTCAAGTTTCCTCCAACTGTTTCCTGATTCTAAACAATTTATTTTACATCTCGTAAATTTAAATTTTCCCCAATTTCTAACTAGCAAATTTTCTTTTTTTCCGTCGCAAATTTTTCTCTAGTCTCTGCTAATTTGTGTTTAGTTTTTATACCTTGCCATCTGATGGCATTTATTGATAATTCATTCCTTTTTTCCTACCTGTTTCATTGGACACTCCGTAATCTCTGACAGCTGTCGAGGTATGTATTTTTTGACCATCCCATTTCTCTGATTCCCCGCGTAATCTTTTCCCTTACCTCGAGAAAGATTTTGTTTTGCTTTTTGTTTTGTTCTTTTGCGCTTGTACTTGTTAATTAAAAATGACCTTTTTTATTTAATTGTCTGTTTTTATTGATATTCTTCTGTTCATTTTACATTTTTCGATATCTCTCTTCCACTCCTATTTCACTGAGTTCCAGAACAATACCCATTTATTTATCATCATTTCCCCCAATCATTTTACGCCTTTAATAATTATTTTTATTTTATTATTTAGGTAATTTGTAATATCGCTATTTAAAATTTAAAAACTTTTAAAAAATTTAAAACACATTTTGCATAACACAGTTTGTATATGAATTCAAATATTTCATTAGCAAAAAATAGAGGATCTTATCAAATGCATTCAATCTTCGTATATGTTGGTGATTCAATGAAATAGACCTTGAAAGTAGACTGGCAATTTTACTAAAATACACGAACAATGGGATAAATTGAATGCAAATTGGGAAAAGAAATAAAGGTGGCATCAAACAATCGAGAACAAAAGTTGAAAATTATCATAAATTATTTTATTTTAAAGTTTTATGCTTGACCTAGTTTATTTAACTTTAACATTTGTATATGTGACTTAATTTATTTGACAGTAGAATCACTTCAGACTCACCATTGACCTACTTAATTTATATGTGAACAATTTAAGTCTATATGATTCACATAATATTTTAAGTGACCTACATATTTCATTTAATTTTTGTATTTTAACTATTTAATTTTGACCTTAAAACGACTTTAAACCGACCTTCTTAAATTTAAAATTTGACCTATATTTCATTGTGACCTAAATTTATTTTTAAAAGTTTGACCCGGGGCTATTGATTTATATCTAATGGGGACTCATTTAGCTGTTTATTTATTCATAGAAAAATTTATGTAACCGACATAACAAATATAACTGAAATGTCTCAATAGTCAGCATCAATATTTAATAATACATTCAATACATTTAGTAACTCACAATATCATGAAAGAGAATTAGTATATTTTACTGATAAATAAAACTTTTTATGTCATAAACCACTGAAATGTTCTTCTTCCTAGTATATGATCAAAGAAATGTAGAAATAAAAGGAAAGAATATCATTGAGAATATACCTTTTCTCTAACACTTAAGACTTAGTACTTACATAATTTATAGAGATTATTATATAATTTTGTAAAGAATTTATATGCGAGAAGGATTCATGATTTTAATATGGGGTTGATAAAAGAATTCAAATAGCTTTTTTAATTAATATGAATTTATGAACTTATTCATGCGCCAATAAAGAACCTAGTAAAACAAGCTAAGTGCAAAAAGCTTCAAATATCAGTTATTGCAAAACCATTCTTTATAGAATATCTTACCTATATTATTGGTGAACTGTAATTTACAAGCACTAAATTATTCCAAATATATTTATTTTATTCATGGTAGCTCTTTGCCGAAAAAGGATAAAAACTTTACCTTTCATTGTTTTAACAGTTTTCATTTATTTTCTGAGTTGTTTATTTAAAGTTGTGTTAATTCTTCATTGGAAAGTGTAGAATTTATAGTTAAAACAACCAATTAACGTCAAAATAGTAATATTAAAACAATTATTTGATTGAAAAATTAATAAATCATTTAATATTATTAAAATTGCTAAAATTATCTTGATTGTCGGTAAAGATTGTGGGAAAATTATTCTAGATAAAAAGGAAACAGAATTCCCAAATTTGATAGTTAGTTTATAATGTCTAACAGTGACAAATATAATCTCATGTATATAATTGTCAGTCGATAGAAAAAAGGAAATTATTTATTTGTTTGTTTTTAAACTAATCTAAAATATTATATAATAATATTATTGATGATTTATTCAATTAAATTATTTTAGTTAATTTCTCAATCAAAATAAAAAAGAACCAGACAAAAATTATTTAATTTTACAAATTACTTCAAATGTTAGTTGAGTAGTCATATTAAAAAATGTAATAATAGCATATTCTATACAATTTCCAACGTCGCCAGTGTTACCAACTCTGGAACGAGTCAGACCCGAAGAAATTATTTTTACATCCGAAGATTTAATAATATATAATAAATAAATATGAATATAAAACAAAATATATTTATTCAATAACAATAAAACATAAAACAACAAAATTTATTCAATAAGAAAACATAAATAAAAATTAGGAACTTCAGAAAATATAATTAATTCTTGTGTTGCTTGTATTATTGATTATGTTTATATTACTTACATGTTTTAATTTTTTTATTTATTACACAATTACAGTACTTCAGCTTCACACAACGTTCAACTGCAAAATGAAATTCAAAATTGACAACTCATATTATTATCCCAGCTAACTTTACCAACAATTAATATAATGCCAGCAAAAAATAACTAATAATCCCTGCGGAATTAAATAAAAACTAAACCTGCAACCATTTTGAAAATATTTTGGAAAACCCGAAGAAATAAGTGTTCAACCCGAAGACCCGAAGTTACCACATCAAACCCGATATCTTCGGGTGAAAATGGTCGAGTTGGTAACCCTGAACATCGCACATTATTTCAATAATTCCAATAACCCTCAGTAGTATGTTGTGTGAACCGGTAACATAATTTTGAAAAGAAATAAAAAAAGTTTCAAAATCAAAATATTATGAATCAGTAAAAATGGCAGTCATAGACATCAGAGAGTTAGTTGGCCATAAAACGAATGACAGTTAGAAAACGTAAAACTATTTGCGCTTATGAAGTTAAAAAGTACATAAATGTTGCGCAGTCCTTACGGTTTCATACAGTGCGTTGTACGTTTATGACTTCGTCGGCCAATTTAGGCTTATTAATTAAACTTGTCATTAATAATTGTATTTTCAAGGTAAAAATGGCAATGAAAATTTATGTCGGAATGTTACCAATTTTATGTTTTGCTATGGAATTTGATTAAAAATTCAACAATCCGTTTTGGGACGGCTCCTACCTTTTGTGGCGAGAAATTGAATTCTTGAAAAAATAAAAATCAGAAATTATTTCTTTTCCAATTACCAATCGTTTTTGCCCATAAAGAATTTACTGATATTATGATATAATAATTTTCCATCTCTATTTTCAATTTTCGGTTGCATTCCAAAATTTAGGAACTATTGGTTTTCATGACGACTTTAGTTATTTCAATAAAATGCTAATACCACGCAAAGAACGACTAAATAATCAAGTTTATTTGTAATTTAATAAATTTAATTTATTAATTGACATAATTGGTGCGAGAAAAAATGAATAACCATTCAGATTGTCTGTCATTGATTTCCAAGCATTTACAAAATAATGACATTTAGCAATTTGTAGAAGAGATTTTCGCAAATCGAATGATCAATACATCTTTGAAATCCGTTTTTTTAGTAAATAGTTAGAAGAGTTTCGTAGAAGAGATTATTGTAAATAAAATAAGATAGAAATCTTTGAAATTGGTTGAGAAGTTGAATAATTGAAAAGGATCTTTCTAGTAAATGGTTAGGTGAGGTTTGAAGAAGAGGTTCTTGTGAACTGAATGATCAATAAATCCTTGAAATCCATTTAGGAGGTTTCTGTAAAATCAAAAAAGAAAAATATTTTTATGGGAGGGTAAAATATTTTCAGTTATATATCGCTAAAATATTAAAACATATTTTCTAAGTTTTAGTTCGGAGTTAGTTTTTATCATAAATTTTGATAAAATCTTCGAACAAGAACTTTCAAAATGAATAATTAATTTATTTAGAAAAATAAAAAGTGGGTTTAAAAATAAGTAAAGATTAAAGTCATTTTCTAAGAAAAAAAATAAAATTCCTGAAACATTCCATTCGAACAGAAAATAATAAAATAGAGGTAATAAAGGAATATGAAAGAGTCAAATATATTAGAAACTATGAAGTTTTCTAAGTCTGGTAAACTGCTACCAATGTCTCATTAAAATTTATACAGAAAACGCAAAACCGTTCGAAATATTTTGTGGAAGTAATAGTAACAAATTGATATGGACTGAGTCAGTGAGTCAGCTTTTCGGAGTCCCAAAGAAAATTCAATGAAAGTACTAATCTTGGTATACTCTAATTTCTTCAAAAACTTTATTTTGAATAAGGATTAGGGATTTTATTTCCGGGTAATAAGTAAAAGCGCACAGATGCAAATCAAAGAACACATACACTGATCTAAAAACAATATTAAAACACCTTAAGCATAAAATCAATTTCCAATTTTTGCAGTTTGACTCTTGCCATTATTGAAATTTGGATAGTTTTCGGAGGGGAAATCAGTGTCAATTCTAAAACATTGAAATATATCCGAATATAAAATTCGGTTAACGAATAATTTGCTGATAGTCATGAGCATCTAAATCAGTGACCGTCAAATGGCTCACTACAATGAAACATACAATTTCAACATTTTTCAAAAAGCTTTAATCTACGTTTGCAGTTCATTTTAAACGACAATCATAGTAAATAATAAATTAAGGATTATAGTTTTGTTCAGGAGATATATTTCGATAAATGCAATATTTACACAGCTGTAAATACAGCCAACCTTCATTAATCCGAAAAATTAGAAATCGATTCCCTTTCGGATTGTGAATTAATTCGGATAATGAAGGAATTTAAAATCTATATGATCGCCAGGTTAATGATGAAATTATTAAGAAAAAGGCAATTATTTATTTAAGGAATCATCTAAAGGTTTTTGTAAAGTTTTCTTGCGAATGAATTTCTGTAAATCATCTTTGACTTCTTTTAAATTTTTTACTGTATCATTGGTTATTTCTTGAGTAGAGCTGTTTGAAGAAGAACTTGCTTTGATGACAATTTCAATTGCATGGACCTTTGTTGTAACTGTCATCGACCTGACCATCTTCAGCACTAAGTACAACATCTATAATATTGCATTCTTTTTGACAAAGTGCAATGATTTCATCATCATCAATGACTTCTTCAGTTTGAATCATACCCTCTTCAACTATTATTTGGTCAAGCTCATTCTTGTGTGTCTCAAGAATGGGATCTGACGACAAGTTTTCTTCGGCATAAGATCCGTGAAGACCTAGAATAATCGCCACCTCTTTGAAACAATTTTTTATGGTTTCTTCTTTCACATCTTCCCAAGCTTCATGGAGTATCAATATGGTTTTATTAAGATTAACAACAAAGGCTTTTGTTTGATCAAACCAATAACTTTTTTCTGTAATAATGCTTTAAATTTTTTATTATACGTTCATCCATGGGTTGGAAATGAGCAGTCTTCGGAAGCATTATAACTTCAATGTTCTGAAAACATTTCTTCAAGATATGACTTGAAGCGTTAATAATAGGGCAAGGAATAATTTGCATTTAAAATTGAAAATTTTGCATTTATAAATCGAGAATTTTGCATTTTTGCCGAAATATTTTGCATTTATGAATGATTGATATTAATGTTAAAATAATTGAATGTCGTTAAAATACAAACAAATAACTTTTTACTGAAACTATTTTTACTAAAAATAATTATGCATTTATAAAATGAATTTTGCATTTTTTTGCATATTTTTTATTTTTTTGTAAATTGCATGCCTTAGTTATTAAGAAGTAGATTAAATTTCTTTTTGTATTTTCTCCGTTAATCATCAAGATGCTGCATAAAACAATTAAACAAGTCGGTGGTTATCCATGCTTTCGAATTTACGTGGTAATTACAGTATTTTGCAACATTAAATCCTTTAAAACATCTTGGGTTCTTGTTATGTCCAATAACAAAAAGATGTAATTTTAATTAATCCACTAGCATTTGAACATAAACCTATAGTTATTCTAACTTTGGATTGTTTTATGCTTTTTCTTTCACTGGATGAAATCGTTCTTGTAGGAAATGCTTGAAAAAAAAGTCGAGTTTCATCCATATTGAGTATAACTTCTGGGTCAATTCCTACCAAATTTTCGACTATTTTTTTCTATGGGCTGAAACATCAACATCATTCCTTGAATTTGCTTCATTCAATTTAAGATTAAATCGATTTTTGAATATATAGAGTCATCCTTTGCTGAATTGCAGGTTATCAACATTTTGTTTTTGTCCAAATCCCTTTGCTTTTGTAATGATAATTTCATCAGTCACGTAACCATTCATCGCACCCATTCGATATATCCATTCGATAAATGAATTCTCAAGCAGAGAATGAATTTTCGAAGATTGCCTGGAGTGTTTGAGCTCTCACAATTTTCTCAACTCTCTTTATTTTTCAAAATTTATGATAACGTAGAAATTCCTAGGTACAGGTTTAATTCTCTTCTGATAATTTGAGACAATTCACTCAGCGACATTTTTTACGACTTCTTTATTACACAAATTTTTGCCTTTTGATGAACTGTAATTTCTGTTCTTTTTCTAGCCATACAGATATTTTAAAATTGTAAAGACAAGAAATATAAAAATTAGGCAATGCTACTATCTGATTTAGAATTTTCAATAAAATCTACAAAGCAAAATCGGTATGACTTAACCTATCGGAATTTGTGTATGGTAAAAAATTATTTTGATAATGTTTTGGAATGATAATATGAAACCTGATGAATATGTGTAAGTACAAGACGAAGAAATATAAATCAAGAGACTAGAAATAGAAAAAATTGAAGATAAAATTATTTACAAATATGACTCGCGAATGAATAGAGAATTCGAAATTGGAAATAATGTTTCTGTAGCAAAAGACATACATACAAAAAAGAAGACGACAGATATGACGGGCAAGTATAATCATAAAAAGATGATGCGATAAAACCCCTGTCATCGAAATTAATAATAGAGGTATATTAATTGAACTGTTGAATGTTTGAAAGTATTTAAAACTATGGGTAAAATGTTTTAATTGAATTGGGTGTGAAAACAATATAATAATATATATAGATATATATATATATATATACACTAAGGAGCTTATTAAAGAGCTTGACTATGAATCGATAGATATATCAAAAGAATATCGATATATTTACATATTCATAGTCAAGGTTTTTATTAAATACTATATATAAAAAAATAAATTTATTAAAAAGAGAATTTGAAGACTATAAATCAGTAATATATCGATGTTTGTTGATACTCACAAACATCGATATATTGCAGAGTTATAGTCTTCAAACTCTCTTTTAATAAATTCAATGGAAAAAATAATCAGTGGTAAAATTGGAAGAAAAAACAGTTCTTATAATAAAATAAATAAATAAATAAATATATATATATATATACTAAATTTATTATATATAAAAAGGTACTCAAATGATTATTGTATGTTATCATCGCTCAGAACATGAAAACTAATTATTTAATTCCAAATTTTATTTTGCAGTTTGTTTTTTTTATAAAAGTTTTGGGAAGTTCTTTTGAATATTTACAAGTTATTATAATGAATATGAATTTCAACAATTTTAATCTATTCCATAAAATCATGAACATTATATGAACATTATGTCTCACCAAAACACTTAGTAGTATACCTAACTAGAATGTAATTATCTGTGAAAGTAACCGGAAATTATTTTTACTGCATTGTTAGTTCTAAAGCTGTTATAAAATATAATTAATATATTTGACTTTGCGCAATTCGATTATTTATAAGGTTAATGTATATTTTTGTAAATCATTCAGTTGTTTTATTATACTGGAAATTATTTGTTTTTAATGTTTTTTTT
Source organism: Schmidtea polychroa (assembly GCA_959609185.1). NCBI lineage: Eukaryota > Metazoa > Platyhelminthes > Tricladida > Dugesiidae > Schmidtea > Schmidtea polychroa. Next base: position 204,195 of record CAUHTR010007304.1, read on the forward strand.
AATAAATGATCTTAAACAGGCTAAATTATGATTTCAACGGCCACGGCATTCATTTATAATTTTTGCTACAGTTCACCAATGAAGCAAGTTTTATCAATCATTTCATTTCAATTATTGACATCGAACATTCTCATTTTATAAGCAGAAGAATCATTGAAAGAATCAATATTATATTAGAAGCTGCCGGTATTGACTTTGATCTTGCATCTTGTCTAAAGTTCATGAGTTAATTTTGATCACAGAGAATCAAGAAGACTAACAAATAATTCATTTTAATGGATGGTTGTTCAATCATTTAAATTTATGAACAGACAAAACCTTATTCTACCTTTACCTACAAACATATAAATAGATAAAGCAAATTTCCATATAATAAAGGCATATAGATGTGAGCAATCCAGCATATTTAATTCTGATTGGCAGACCGAATCATGACTCATCCGATGTGGTTACTCAGTGGTACTACGTAGAACTTAAAGGGTTTTACTGTGGTTTGTCAAAACCTTCAAAATAGTTGAAAAGCTTTGAAATTTTACAAAATCAAGGTATTCCCAACATTTTAACGTGAGAGTTTTTTGTATGTAGAGTTGTGTGTGCTTTATTCAATCGACCTACTTAGATCTTTAAAGGTTTACCATATTGGGTCAAAATTCTCAAACGGTCTAAAAATATTTTTCTCGAACTTCATTTACAAGAGCAATACCATCATGAAAAGATGTTAAACTACGCGGTCCAAGAAACTTAAGTCTTTGAAATTTCTGCAAATTAAAAATTTTGTTTCTGTTATTCATTTTCCTTCAATCCGGGCAGCAGTATGATTTGTGAGAAATCATCTCAGCATTTCAAAGATTTATAGGTCATTAGAGTGGATGGAATGGCCACCGCTGGATGAAGTACCTCCCAGGGGGTAAAAGATTTTTTCTAAAATTCTTAGTATGTAGGTTACCAAAACTTTTATGTAGGTTAAATAAGTTTTTTCATTTTTCATAGATTTCAATGTTTTTTCACCATTTTTTCCGAGTTTTTCATATATCTTGCGATTTCTAAGCTATTTTCACGATATTTCTTCAGAGTTTTATGTAGGTCAAATCAAATTTACTTAATTTTAACGAGTTTTAACAAATTTTTCAGAGTTTTTAATGACTTTAAAAGCAGGCCACCACTGGGTAATGTAGGTCAAATCAAAAATTAAGTTGGTCAAATACATATTCAATATAGTTTTATTAAATACACAATCTATATAGTTTTTTAATAAATAACTAGGTCAAATACGCACATACTATATATTTTAATTAAAATAAAAATTTGCCACACTAAATCAAATAAATACAATATAGTTGTAATATATACACACATACTTTGAGGGTAGAAAACTTGACTGTACGTGTGCATGAGTGCAATCGGCAATAAATAAGGAATAGTTCAACAACTTTAACAGCTTTAAATTATTTTATCCTTATTTAAGATGTTATAGGCGGACAATGACAAAAGTTGAGAAATATTGACTGAAGAATATTAAATGTTGTGTGTCGGATAGTTAGTTAAGAAAATTGATTTTTATTGTGGCGAAATTTCTCATTTATCACGTGATTTTAATTAGATTGAATCAGTTTGAGTAAAACATGGTCATTTGAAGGAATATAAAGATTTTATCGGGTGGATATTTAGAAGAATTTATTCTCTCGAAATATCTAGTCAGTCGAAACTGAAATTCAGTTACTGAATTGTGTAGTAATATAAAATACTTAAGAGTCATTCTTTTAAATTATTATAAGATTGTGGTTTAGAACAGAAATTATATTCTTTTTAATTATAACTGATTTTATTGAACTTAGATGAGTTCCAATAGATTTTATAAATTAGTTTTAAATTATTTATAAATTATTTTATAAACCAATTTAATTTACTTGATTTTAGATGATTTATAAGTGAAATATTTGTGATATTTAGAAAATTGGAATTAGATCTTTAGTCGTTTAAAGGGATTTTAATGAATTTTAATGAATCATATTGGTTTGACATTAAGAGAAATATATGATCTTTTAGGGGTACTTATATCTAAAATACCAATCTTTAAAGATAGAATTATATAGAATTATATGTTTTAGACGATTTCAGAGGAGGAATCAATCATTCGATTGGATATAACAAATGATAGAATATTTTCATTTAAAGTAATTTATTTAAGGAGCTGGTTTATTCAATGTTATCATTAGATGGCTTATATCGGTCTCAGGTGACCTTGATAATTTGTAAATGAATTTATATTGAGTTTTCTGAATAATTTGAGCAACTAGTTATTCAAATTGAGTATGAATGTGATAAATTACTTTAAAGAAATCTTTAAAATTAATTTATTTCAATTAATTAATTGAATTTAAATAGATTATTTACCAGATTTTATTAAAAAATTCTTATTGTCTAGAATGAAAATTTTAGATGATTAACAATCCTGTTAATTGGCATAATTTAATAAATAATGCCACTCGAGTAGCACTTGTACAGAAAGATCGAGTAAGAATTACTGAATATTATTTTCCAAAAAATGAAGCTCAGGATGAAGAAATACACTAGCTGATGCTCTAAAGGACTTAAAATTTATCTTTTTATATTCTTCATCGAATAAACATCATAAGCAAGTTTATGCAGAATCATAAATTAGAACTATTCGGTGTTTTAAGACTTGTAGAAAGAATGCAAGTTTTTGTAAAACGTCACAGAGAAACAAGATTTACAGAAGCAAAAATAACAACAACAAACCTTATAGAAAGTGTAGATACCGAAGTTTTCCAGCAACGGTATAGATAAGAGTTTGCCGTAAGAAGAAATTATTTGACTATAAATCAAGAGAAGATCCAATTAAAACTTCTAAAGTTTGCTATCGGATTGAAAATGTTAAGGTCATCGTTGATACGGCTATTTATTTTTTTGCAGAACGCTTTGCACAAATGCGTGAACACAGTGGAAACTTTTTATTTTTATAAGACATTAAAAGAGTTATTGAAATACTGTCAAGACTTACAAATAGTACTCACTTGTAGTGACAGTTGCAACGTATGTATATGTTAATATCTTGCATGTTGTATGAGAAAGAAACGCTCTTGCAAGTTCTCATTTTTTTAAAAATCAAATCAATATTTGGAACCTTTTCCAATCACAATTATTGCAATCCACATTTTCATATTCCAGTCAGTGTGAAAACTGGCTAAAGAATTTTCAAGAGTTGAAATTAATAAAAACAACTTTAAGCTTCCATGAAACATGAAAGACTTACTGCTTTAGATTCACTATCTATTGAAGAATATCTACCCTAAACCTTTGATTATGGAAATATTACAAGCAATTTTGGAAGTCTTAAAGCAAGAAACGTATCTTTAAAGTAAAAACAGACCTAACTTCTAGAGATTAGAAGACGTGAAACATTTCAAAGTTAGATAATAATTTATAATAAATATTCACAAAAAATGCAAAGAAATTCGGCTTACGTCAGTAAATAGTTTAATAACTTTTTTTCTCATGGTTTTTTGTACTATATGATAAGATGTATGTAAATTTGCAAAAGAAAGAAAAGAGTATATTTCAAAAATCGAAAGGTTGTAATGAATAGTTGAAAAGAAATTTTCATTTGACAATTTTTTATAATTTTGAAGAAAAGGAAACCGCTTTATTTATGGTTTATAGTAATTCTTTATTGCATTTAGAACATTAAGATTTCCTTGCTTGTGACGTACATATTCAGTTATTTCTTTGTTTTTGTTCAAGAATGCAAAAATATTTTGTAACCTAAAAATATATATATAAATTATATTAAAAATTATTAAAATAAACCAAAAAATTATTAAAAAATATTTTCTCAACTAGTTCGAAAGCAAAAAAATTCAATCAATATTTATAGAAGTTTTAATCAATAACTTGGACTAAAAATCAATATTTTATTTGAATTTTCGATTTAGAATTAAATATATTTTAATTTTATATTTTTATAATAAATTAAAGTTTTTATTTTTATTATTTTTATTAATTATATCATAAAATTTAACAAAATACTTTAACAAGCATCCAAGAATGTATTAAAAATTTACAAATGCATTTGAATAATCAACACTGCAATTATATTCCAGTAATGAAACTATTAATTTCAATTCCGAATATCTTTATGGCCATTTTATATTTTGAATTTTGATATTTTTTGATATTTATTTTTTTTAATGCCATGCTGGCTTATAGGTACTCTTGGAGCAGTCTATGGTATCTAAAATAAAGATAATCTGTTTTGCTTTAAATTAATTTATTTAGAAATTTTGCATTTTAAATCCATGTCAGAGATCATGAAGCTGAATGAACGAATTTTTGTAGTGACTTGCAGGACAATTGAAAAAAATGTCGGTAAATTAATAAATAATAATAAATTATAAATAATAAATTAATAAATAATACAGTTGGGTTTTGTAAAAAATTCAAAATTCTTATTTTTCCTGATTTAAACAAAAACAAATGACGAAGACGCTATATTAAAAAATGAGTTAGTTTGAGAAGCATTTGAAGAGGACTCACAATTATTAATTTGTAGGAACGGAATTGTTGCATTTCTTTGGCTTTTATGCCAAGGAGTTTTATTCCAGGAAAATAGATGTGCATTTCTTGGTTTAAAGAGAAAGCTATCAGGGGAGGGTATGCGCCCAGTTTTATTGTGTATATTTTTCCTTAAATTAACAATATTAGACAGTGATACTCATGAGTACTCTTTGTTGGGTTATTACTTTTAAAGTCGGTAGTGATTCTGACTCCTTTAGCTTTTGTCTCAGTTATCGAGATAAAACCCAACACAGAACATTTTATTAAATATCAACAATTTTTCTTACCAAGTTCTTGATAATACTCTTTTAGTTCTGCTCTCTTTACTAAATATCGAAGGCAGGTGACCTTAAATGAAACCGCTTTATTCAGATTTGGAAATCATATTTATCTTCTAAAAATTTGAATTGTCTAAGTTTCTTGCTCTTGCCTTTGCCCAACATTGCCCTTTACTTTTATTTTGCTACTTTATCTCGCTTACTCGCACAATTACATAATTAACATCGACCAAAATTATGAAAAACAAAATAATTTCGAAATAATTTTTTCACAGATCTGGTTCTGCTGATTTAAAACTAATACAATATCCACTAATTATATTATCCACTTGTTTACTGCTCAGGTTTCCCACATGTGTCATGTTTTCTCGATGGCTCGGGCTTCTCACATACCTAATAAATTATTCATTTATTTTTAATTAATTTGTATATATTGAATATCGTTTTTCTGTGGAACCCCATCGGTTTCATATTAATATATCTGTTTTCGTTTCGACATTCGCTCTACGTTTATACCAGTTTTTTTAAAATTTTGAATTAATTTTGGATTTCTATAGGTTTTTGCATTTTATTGATTTGCACATTCCAACTTATTTTGAGCTTATTTTATACGAACTTCAACATATTAATATACAAATAATTATTATTTTCTTAAAGAATATTCGCAAGAATAATTTAAAAATTTTCCCTTGAAACTGAACCGGTGATTTTTGTTTACCCTTCTCTTCATATCATCTTCTATGGTATTTCTTTCTTTCTCTCTCTCTCTCTCTCTCTCTCTCTCTCTCTCTCTCTCTATATATATATATATATATATATATATATATATATATATATATATATATATATATATATATATATTTAGTTGATTGAGATCTGGATTTTATACGTTTTGCTATTTTTTAATTGATCATAACTAATTAAATATAATTTCTTTTAAATCTGAATTTTTATCAATAATTATCTTTTTGATAATTCGTTGAAAACTTTATTGAAACAAGAGAAAACAATATTTCAAAATATTTCAAACAAATAAATGCCTTGTAAAAAAATAATTACTCCTGTAAATGCTTCATTATAAAAGAAAATTCCATTTCAACTGTAATTAAAGCCATTCAGAAAAAGTAAATTTTCACATTATTCAGGTTATTCATGTTTATTATGAAAAATGATATTTTTTCTAATCAGGATTGGTAAATATTTTTTTATTTATTTATTTTTATAAATCTTAATTAAACATGCCATTCTATTTTGATATTTTTGTTTTTATTAATGATGCACATGAGATAATACAAATAAGAAATTTTTAAAGAAATTTAAAGATTTTCTTTCATTTAAATTCGATTTTACTTATTTAATAATTTATTAATAATTTAATTTAAAAATTTAACACTTTAAAATAAAGAGATGTTATGGATAATCTAAAAATAAAAACTTAAAAAAGAATTAAAGAATTTTTTTGAATATTTTCGAATTTTTAACTTTTGACTTTGAAATTAATTCATGTTATGTTTATTTAATAATTTTTTTACAATTTATTATTAAAAATATTCTCATTGTATTTATTATTCCAAAAATCTGATTAAAAATTCAAAATAAATAAAAATATTTCGACGAGTAAACTTAACAATTGCACGCTATGATAACTGTCACTTTATAAAATGCTATAAGACGAGATTTTCTATCACCTTTTCCTGTTTAACGTGGAATACCTCGAACAAATTTCAGTAATATTTAATAATCATATGATGCAAATTATCTCTGAGATAATATTAGAGCAAGACTGGGATCTGTCCCACCCAGAGATGAATTTTCGCATAGACAAAAAACTTCAGGTTATTTTCACAACGGCGTTAGATCTGTAGGCCGAAGTATAGGTAGCGATCTGAAAGGGTATTTAAATTTTGTTATAAAGATATGCAATACAATATAATTGAATAGCTCCCTTATAATTCAATACCTTGATTGTATTTGATTAATAATAGTTTGTTTTGATTTTATTTTGGATAAGCAAATATCCACATAGTATTATCTGCGTGATTTATCAGTTTTCGGTTTTATCAGTTTTTGTGTGAAAAATCAAAAGACTGAGCAGAGCAAATCACTAAATTCGCTAAAAAGATGTCGTTTAGATGTTTTAGTGTCGCTGATAAATTTATCTTCAATTCCTTTCTAAGGACTATTATGATTTATTTGTCTACCATCCGTACACACCCATGGCAGCAATTATGCTGGTATTGTACATAGTGACAATATTTTGACAGCTGAATCAGGTGTACACTAGGGTTATGACTTTTTATCAACCCCATGCTCCTGTACACTAGTTTGATGAACTTTTACCTAAAAAGCACGAAATGAACTATTAATTGCATATCTTTTCAAAGAAGTTCATCCCGCCATTGAAAAATCGATTTTGACACAAATACTACTATGTATTCAAATGTATTTAGAATGTCATAGTCATGTAATACAATAAATTTTCAATCCAACAATGACTCAGACCGTTGTCTTTGCTCTTTCTTGTTGCACAGAAGGAATCGAAGGTGCAATTTGTCTTTATTTTTACATGATGAATAAATTTCCTCAATTACTTTGATTGCGCGCTCTGCGCATTGATTACTTCTGGTTATCTGTAGTATGGATGGCTCTTGCTTCCAGTGATTTTTCAAAGAGCTTAAAGCCTTTTTGTATGGATTCAGTATTTCAGTCAAGTTATTAAAGTCGTTTTCGTTGTACAGTTGGTCTGTAAACCAATGGTCTGTCCAGCCGTTTGATATAAATCGACATAATCTCTGCAGAACTGTCATTCTTGAAGGAATTAAAATGAAGGCCAGGATAAAAGAAGAAAATACATAGTAAGATTTAATTATAAAATAATTTAGAATATAAACTTTCTTTAGATTTACAGATATTTCTCAGGACATAGTGCCTTTTTGCGAAGGTGAAAATCTGACAATGTAAGATTTATTCATTAAAATATAAAACATTAAAATATTTTACAGTGTAACAGATATTTCTTGGCAAACGCTCCCTTTGTGTGAAAGTAGCATTTTAAATATTGAAGGTCTTTCGACAACTTTGAATTTGCAGAAAAAAATTGGAAATCGTAAATTTTGATAAATTATTTAATAATTACAGCAGAAAATGACAAAATTCCAAAGAAGATTACAAAAACTGAAAACACTATTTTATCCATATACGCCGCTTCATTCCTAAATGTCTTAAAAATAAGTGTGTTTGGTGATTACTTTATTTATTTATAATTATAAAAATATCTAACTTACATTTTAACGAAATAATTCCAGATAAATGCATAAAATATCATAAAATTCCTAAAAAACACCTGAAATCTAATTATCAATGTTATATTATAAATGCTGACTAACATTAATATTTAAGAACTTGAATAATGATCTCATAATTATATAAAATCAAAATTCACGTCTTAAAAGTTACTTAAAATTAAAAAATTTACCTTAAAACGATTTTTGAAAAATTGAAAAAATGAAATTAAGTAAACATTGTCATATAAATCATGACTCACCTCAACTCAACCAACGTATATTATAGACAATGTTAACTTTCGGAATTAGGTGTAAACACATTTAATATAGAAAGTGAGAAAGTGGTAGAAAAAATAAACTGACAAACACAAACACAACACATAGTAAAAATGCATGCAAAATTACGATACAGGTAACCCTTCTACAACGCGGTAGATGGGTTCCTAAAAAATGCCGCGTTTTAGGAAAATTTCCGCATTTTAGGAATCACGTTGTAACGAAAACGCGTTGTAGAAGTACCGCGTTGTAGGAGGGTTACCTGTATATAGAATCGTTGTAATGAATAAACGCACTATAATAAATCATTTGCAGAAATCTTTAGAAAAAAATGACCGCAAAGATTTTGACGAAAATTCCGAACTCAACTTTGCGTTGTAAAGATAATAAAGAGATTATTTCGTAAGATATATCTTAAATTTTTAATAAATTTAATAGTTTTCCAGTATTTCATATTGCCCTGAAATTTCAACTTTGCCATCCGATGTTGATTTTGGGAGCGAAACGAGAAAATCTTAAATTTTATTAACTTAAATTTAAAAATTAATATTTCTATATGTTAAAAAATAGATATTTTTCTGGATTAATAAATTCTATTTGTTATTTAAGTACTTTTAAAATTATAAAATTGGCATTGTATTGAAATAATTCCAAATCTTTTAATTAATTATAAATAATTTATAATGAAAAATGTTGATAAAAAGTAATATTTAAGAGCTTGCACACAAATACAACACATGCTAAAAAATACACTAAAACTTTCGTTATACACTTAATTCCGAAATTTATCATAGTCTGTAATCTAAAAAATAAAATAAAGTTGTAGTATAAGAACACACAAACTTACCTGTGTGAAACATTTTAATGCTCCATAAGTTAACATACTTATTATAGGAGTTGAAAAAGTGACAGAAAAAAATAATTAAACATACCGACACTATTAAACAATAATAATAATTATATGTTAATTATATGTATTACTACCAATTTTATTACAATTTTAATGAATTATTAAATATTATTTAATTTTTTCATTTCTTTTCGAAAACCACATTCATTCTTTCAAAGAGCCGCAGTTTAGCCATGTTTGTTCTATAGATTTTATAAATTTTTTCATATTAAAAAATTAATGATTTAATAAATTCAATATAGTTTCACACATTTTCCCAGTATTTTTTATAAATAAATATAGACTCAGGAATTTTAGGTTGAATAAGATTGTATGGACTGATTAAAAAAGATGTGTAATTATTAAATTAAGGTAAAATAAAGCATATAAAAATAGGGTAATAATTTAAAAAAAGTGGTATATTTTTAAGAATTAAAAAAAGTAAATTAAGGTAATGTGTTTTAAATTAGGGAAATGTAATTTAAATCAGAGTATTGTATTTTTAAAAAGTAAATTACAAAAAAATAATAATTGTTTGTAATGATAATCACTAAAGTAAACTTTAATTGTTATTTGTTGAATATAACGTGTAAGTTACTAAGAGTGAATCATAAATTTAATGGAATTTTAATTTTTCAAATTAATTAAGATGTTAGAATAAATTTTATTATTTATTTAAATTAATGCTTTTAATATAAATGAATGTAATTGTTTAATTTTTATGGAAAACTTTCAACGTTCAAGTTAAGGAATTAGTTGTTGAATAATTAGTAATTTTTTATTGATTGAACTGTAAAGTCTTAAAAAGAATATGCAAATTTAATTCATTTTTAAATTAAAATATTTATTTTAAAATCTAAATATTTAGGTTATTCAAAACAATGACACGAAATATCATAAAAAGATAATTAATGGGCAAAATGTATATGATATTAACTTCAAATTCTACTCAATAATTATCAAGTAAAATTTCAAACTATTAATTAAAGATTCGAGGTTTTTATTAATTAAATTAGATAAATAAATATTTTAAAATTTATATTAATTTAAATATTTTCTTCTTGAAGATGAATTAATTTTAATTAAAATAAATTCTTAAAAGTAAACTAACGCGTATACTCAATAATTTTCATTGCTTGTTTCATGTTAACAAAAAGATTAAATATGTTCTAAAAATGTAAAATAATTTCTTAAAACTAAACTTACATGTTTTTTTCAATTTTGATTGGTTGTTTGTTTCATGTTTTCATTGACAATTAAATAATTCAATATGCTCTACAAATGTAATAATATTTAATGAGATCCAAACACACACACACACACAAGTAGCAATCAAAGACTTAAAAATCCTCATAATTATTGGTCATTTTTATCAAAATTCAACCAACTAAATTTAACATGTATTTAAAATGTATCCTGGTATAAAAATTTATTGTATATAATGTGAATATCTGTTGTTTTAAACTCATTCTTAATATTGAGGCTCCGAATTTACGAAGAATATGTAATAGTGCTCCACTGCTAAAAATGATTAGAAACCTCTGCACTGGTGTATTAATTAAGTTCAATACTCAAGGACAATCAATAAACTCATTAAATTTTGATAGTCACAATATCTTATCACTTATGTAAGAATGTTAGATAAGCAAGCTACATGGATGGATAAACCACTACTTAACTCGCTGCTTAAGAATAAACACATTGGGTGAGTAACTTAGATCATCATCCTATGTAAACAAACTATAAAAATAAGTGTCGTACTACTTAAACACAAACAATGTATAAACACTGTTGTTTAATTCGCGTCTGTGTGCGCTTTTCTTTGCTTTGCTATTCGGAGTAGTGTGCGCACACAGACGCGAGGAGTTGGTAGGTTTTTTATTTTTAATGATCGATTTTTGATTTTGGTAGAGTTGTAAATTGGATTGAGTTGTTTTTGGAAGAAAATTGTTAACTGACGATTTTTTTGAATTTTGAGTTCTGTTCGATTTGATTTGGAATTTATGGAAATGGCAAGGTTGAATAGAACCCGCAGCAAAATGGAATTAGATACTATTTGTAAAGACGATGTTATCAGATCTAGCCAATCTCTTAAAATTCTGGGCAATGGATTCTCTCTAATCACATTATCTCGAGACCGACAATTAGTTCAATCTGTACCTGGTGAATTGAATATGGATCAAACAAACTTGTTGAAATGTGCTCAAGATCAAAAGGGCCGAATCGATATTGTTTTGTGTTCAGAAAGGAATAACATGAGATCAAATTTATGTGTAGCTACACAAGGACAGGTTCCAAATAAAATGATTGAGAAGAGTTCAGCTACGAGATTGTTTAATATTACTGACAGTACTGGAGGTATTATGACTGCTATGATCCCTGATTATCGATCTCAAGTATGTCGTGCACAAATGGAAGCAGCTCGATTTAGATATCAAAATGGATATGACAATAAAATGATTATGTGTGATGATTATTATTCTGATTATTATGAATTCGCGAATGAACATGGTAGCAGAGCGTGGTTCCGGCTAGCCAGCCGGAACAAGGTAATTAAAATGTATTATAAAATGCCTTTTTTGGTTTTATACATATTATGTATATATTATAATACCTTTGTAAAATTAAACATCCTCCCTTCCCTACCGAGCGTGGGAAAGTGCTGCTATGGGCCCCAGCACTCTTTTAAAGGGGGAAGCCAGGGGAACAGGGTAAAGAACAGAGCCGAGTCAAGGGTGAGGGCGAGCGGGGTAATGGGTTTTGAGTTGCGAGGGGAAAGTCAAATATTTGTCAAAACTCTTACCGGTAAGACAATTACTCTGGACGTTAAATGGAAGGACACAATTGAAAAGATAAAAGGAAAAATCCAGGACAAAGAAGGAATTCCGGAAAATTATCAAACGTTAGTATACGCAGGAAAGCAGTTAGAAAATAAAAGAAGATTGAATGATTATAGGATACAAGTAGGTTCGACACTTCATTTGTCACTCAGGCTGTGCGGTGGCAATGACGAAGAGATTTTAGAAGAAGGACTGTGGAAAAAGAGAATGAAAAAAGGAAAATTAACGAGATTGAGAAACAAGATTCTCAATGATATAAATGGGAAGGATGTTAGCGAATGGTTGGCGGAATATGAAGATCAAAAGGAGAGTCTAGATGAAGAATTAGGGGATCTGAGAACGATCAGTAAAAAATTGCAAAGATTGGACATCACTGCAATCTTAGAGAAAGACCTGCAAGAGATCGAGGAAAAAACATCAAATAATTGGGGCATTGATGGAAAGAAAAGCCAATCAATCTTTTATGGAAGAGAAGGAAAATGTGAATGATGATACCATCAAGAAGAGTAACTCCGTGCACAAAAGAAAACTGGAAAGTCTACAGAAAATTACAATACCGGTCTTTGAAGGCAAGATGAAAGAGTATGAACCATGGAAAGCAGCTTTTACGGCGTGTGTTGACGAAGCGGAAGGTGATGAGGTTGAAAAGATGTTTCACCTGCACAAGTACCTTCACGGAGAGCCATTAAAGTTAATTGAAAATCTAGGATATTCGGCAGAGGCTTATCAAATGGCAAAAGAGAAGTTGGATAGGCGATATGGTGGGGATGAAAGGATATATTTATCAATGTTAGAGGAGATGGAACAGTTCAGGCCAATTCGAGAAGGAGATTTGAAGGATCTAGACTCATTTGTTGGTTTATTAGAAACGGTCACCGTGCGATTTAAATCCACTGGGAAAGAATCCGAGTTAAAGACTGGATATCTTTTTCAAAAGTGTTTGGGCAAGTTAACGACGAATCTGGTGTATAAATGGAAAAAAAGACAAAATAGAAAAGGAATTGCGGGAGACGATAGAGGATTTGAGAAGATGGATACAACAAGAAGCGGAGATCCTAAGGTCCACCAACGAGGTTGTGTATGGGACTAAACCAAGCACCAGGGCTTATGATGGGTCAAGAGTAGAAGGGGTGTCTAGGGGAAGAGAAAGATTCAATCCAGGAGGTCGGACGCATTTTACGGGGCAACCAGATGGCAGAGTTAAAAGTGGAACAGTTATACAGGTGAATAACTCTAACGGCTATAGATCAGAGTGTGTACACTGTGGTGGTCAACATTACCTAGACCAATGTGACAAGTTCAAGCAACTTACCATTCCAAAAAGGAAGAAAGTCATCGAAGAAAAGAAACTGTGCAGGAATTGCTTCAAAAGAAATCACATGGCCAAGGAATGTCGTAAAGAATCTTTCTGCAAGGTTACCGGAATGTAAGCAAAGGCACAACGAATTATTACATGAAAGACAAATTAGTGAGGAGAGTGAAAAGGGTAACAACACGATGCTGACCCAGAAAGGGATGAACGAGAAAAACCTAAGACCTTACCTTAGTTTAAGAACAATTCCAATCTACTTGGAAAATGGGAACAAGAAAATAAAAGTCAATGCACTGTTAGATGATGCAAGCTCAGTAAGCTACATCAATCTAAGGAATTTTAAAGGAGCTTGGGTTAAAAGGGGTGGAAAAGAGGACACCGATAGGGGTTATCGGAGGTAATGTCCAACAAATGATGGCTACTCCAGTGACCATGAAGTTAATTAGTAATGACGGCCGATTGACGAAAACTTCAACGCACTGGCCGTAAACAAATATCACGGGAGAAATGAAGGTAGTAAATTGGGCCAGAGAAAAACATAAGTGGACTCACCTGAAGGGCATCCATTTTCCGATGCTAGACGAGAGACAGGCAGTTGAAGTGTTAATTGGCGCGGATTATTTAACGCTTCAACGAGCACTCAAAGAAATCGATGGTAAGTTGGATGAACCGATTGCCCGTTTAACTCCCACTTGGCTGGACATGTGTGGGAAGAACCTCGGTGGGAAGAACTTGGAACCACCAAAGCAATTTCATACGAACGTTCTTCGGCAATGGCGAGGATTTGCAACGACAAATTGGAACGATTTTGGGAAATTGATGATAGCGGCTTAAAGGAAAATATATTTGCAGCGAAAGACCAGGCGATTTATGAGAAAACCAAATCTGAGATGAAGAAAGTAGACGGACATTTCGAGGTAAAAGTGCCATGGAAAGAGTCACCAACAGCTTTGCCCAATAGTGAAAAAAATGGCAGAAAGTCGACTGCGAAGTTTGGACAAGAGGCTTGAAAGGAAGACTTACGAACTGAGTATCAGGATATTTTGAATGGTTACCTGAAAAAAGATTATATAAGTATTGTAAAAGAGAAAATGATGCCTGGAGATTCGGAATGGATATTACCACACTTTCCGTGGTTAGAAGAGATAAGGACACCACGAAAGTGCGTATTGTGTTTGATGCAGCAGCCAGGTGTAATGGGGTGGGACTTAATGATATGGTGGAAGTTGGACCAAAATTACAAAATGAAGTTTTTGATATTTAATACGTTTGCCGTCGATTTTCCGTAGCTGTTGTTTGTGATATAGCAGAAATGTATCTGCAAATAAGAATGGCTTTTGAAGACAGGAAAATCATCGGTTTTTATGGTCAACTGGGGGAAAATTATGAAGTATGAGTTTATCGGTTAGTGTTTGGTCTTAATGCATCTCCATTCCTTGCCCAGCTAGTCGCGCAAGAGAATGCAAAGAAATTTGAAAAGGACTACCCAAAAGTGACAGAATCTGTTTGCAAGTCTACGTATATGGACGACACCATGGACTCTGTTGATTCTGAAGAAGAAGGAATGAGGCTGAAAGAGGGGCTAGAAACAGTTTGGGGCAATGCCGGAATGCGGCCTAGAAAATGGCTGTCCAACTCGGAAAGAATTATGGCGACAATCCCAATTGAAGAACGAGCTAAAACACTGAATATTGAAAAAGGAAACGACAATGGCCGTCAAGACCCTAGGTTTGAAATGGTACTCGGAAGACGATGAATTTAGTTTTCAAGTAGATCTGCCGAATGAAGAATTTTTATCGAAAAGAAAGGTATTGAGCATAGTGGCAAGAATCTTTGATCCATTGGGACTGTTAGGCCCATTCATAATCATAGGGAAAATGATTATTCAGAAGTTGTGGTTGTCAGGGCTTGATTGGGACGAAAAGCTACCTCCAAAGTTGAATAAAGAAATACACAAGTGGGTAGAGGGACACAAATAATCTCGGAGATCTGCGAATTGCGAGATGTTTAAGGACTCAAATGAAAAATGAATGGCAATTACATGTCTTCTCCGACGCGTCAAGCACCGCATATGGGTCAGCTATATATCTACGGGAAGAAACTATGGTGGGACCTAAAAGTGTGTTAATTGCGTCAAGGGCAAAGGTAGCTCCAGTGCAAATTATAAGTATACCAAGGTTGGAATTAATGGCAGCGTGTACTGGAGTTAAATTAGCAAGACGGGTTTCAGAAGTGCTAGGGAACCGATGAGTGAGATATGGTTCTGGTCCGATAGTAAAGACGTAATACATTGGGTTCGAAATTATTCGAGGACTATTCAAGCCATTCGTAGCTAATCGAATTGGGTTCATTCAAGAAATGACCAAACCTGGGCAATGGCATTATGTTCCAACAAGTGAAAATCCATCGGATTTGATCACAAGAGGATTATCGGCATCGGATTTGATAAACAGCACCATGTGGTGGGAGGGACCGAAATTTCTACTAGAACCAATGGGAAATTGGCCGGCGACGGAGTTAAACCAATCCAGTGTAACAAAGGAGTTGCGAAAGGGAATAACAATGATGCATGTGTAGAGGGGCAAAGACGAATAGGGAACACGGAGCTGTTTCAAAGTAGAAACCTTTTCCTCATGGCAGAGATTGATCAGGGTGCGGGCCTGGGTGGAGCGATTTATTTTGAACAACGAGAACGACACAGTCCCAAAGAAGCACAGGGCAACTGACAACTGAGGAGCTTAAAGAATGGAACTCAATGTAATTAAAGGAGAGCAGGCGAAGTTTTCTCTGAGGACCTGGCCCGACTTATCAAGAATGAAAGGGTAGATATCAGAAGCCGTTTGTTAAAGTTGACACCAGTTTTAGATGAGATGACTGTGGTACGAAGTAATAGCCGCATAATTCATGCAAAGAATTTACCATGGGAGACAAAATATCCAATAATTCTATCGGACAAGAGTTGGGTCACCAGACTAATCATCAAAGATTGCCATGAAAGTTTGAGCCATTATGCAGGAACTCAACATGTCTTAAGTGTGTTGAACGAAAAATATTGGATTTTGAAGGCCAAAGTAATGATCAAAAAATGTGAGACAGATTGCGGAATGTTGTAGAAAAAGAAAAGCTAAAGGAATGAGTCAAATAATGGCACCGTACCGGCATCAGGGTTTCAGAACCTTTTAGAGCCTTTGTTCACTCGCAGTAGATTTTGCAGGACCGTTTGAAACTAAAGTAGGCAGGGGAAAGGTAGAGAAAATAAAGGTACATTTGCCTATTCGTATGTTTAAAGTCACGGGCGGTGCATATTGAAATGGCATATGGGTGGACACAGGACTCATTTATTCGAGCGTTTATGAGGTTTGCAGCGAGGCGGGGATGCCAAATTGATGATTTCAGACAATGGCACAAATTTTATAGGCGCCACTTCTACAGTAAAGAATTTGTAATCGACAACTATAAGATTCAAAGAGAGTTGTCGAAGCATCAATGCAGTTGGATTTTCAATCCTCCAGCAGCACCGCATTTTGGGGGATTTTTGAGTCATGATCAAATCGGCAAAGCGAGCCAATGGATGCCATACTGACCAGTGCAGATGTGACCGATGAGGAATTGGGAAATGTTTTGACAAGGGCTGAAATGTTGATAAATTCTCGGCCCTTAGTGGTTCAGGCAGTAGACAGTAAGGAGACACTGTGCTAACTCCAAATCATTTATTAATTGCCGGTTGGAAAGGAGAAGCTGTGGAAAATATAGAACTGAAGAAAATGTCATCTTCTACGGTGTTTCGTGGAGACGAATTCAGGAGTTAACCGAACAGAATAAGAATAACGTGAGAAATTCCAAAAACTTTATTTAAAAAATCGTGGTACTATTTATAGAGAGATCAAATATCCCATTATAATCACATCACACAGATAATTAAAATAATCAATCATACATGCAAGCATTACGTAATATAGAGTAGAGGTTAGTGAAATCAAATATACCAATATAAATTCATCACAAACATAAAATAAACAATGTTTAGTAAACACTCTACATAACAATTTATAAAATCAATATAAAATCAATAAATAAATGTTACATACATTGATTTCTCGCAATTTAAACATACACACATACATAATGTATGGGCATTTGATAAGAATACTACATAACATCTCTACTAAAGGACATTAAATAAGTGTATTTAATAAAAAATTGACCACGAATTAGTAAAGATATCAATGTTTTTATATTCAAAAAATTAATTAGTGAATATCAAAAAGAATATCAATATCTATACTGATTCATAGTCAATTTTTTAATAAATAATTTGTAATTTGAAAAGAAATCAGTGGTGAAAATTGAAAGAAGTTCTTGTAATAAAATAAAATCACTATATTAAAAATCGCGCCAAAATTAATATAAAGAAAACACATTTTAAAAATGTGCCAAATGTTTATTTGGAATGATATTTTAAAACAAAATACATTTTTAAAAGTGGACCAAATATATAAAATAATATTGTTATATTGTATTATATTAGAGTTGTTACAATGTGAAGAAGAATTTGTAGTACCCAACAGAGTCACATTTAAAGTCTGTGTTGGAACTACTGGGATGCGTGTGCGTAGGTGAATATACTAATATAAAAATACAAATTTTTTTAAACTAAGTTAAATTACTTTAATCTCAATATTTTGTATCTTCTGTTTTCTAATTCTATTTCCATTTTTTCATTCGATTTTGCTTTTCTTGGTGATTTTGATTTGTCTTTGTAATATGACTGATTATGCTCAGAATAACTCATTATCAAAATTTTATTCTTTAACACTGTCATTTTCATTTCATCGTCTGCATTGCTGCCATCAATCCAAGGAAGAGCTTCGATAAATATTTCCTCATTGCAAATTGTGCTTTCATTTATCGCTTTCGAAGCTTTCATCTTACTGTGCTCAACAACACTTGAATTGTCGAATAATAAAAATCGGCACTTTCTACATTTGAATTGAACTAAATCTTTTGAAGATGATGATAAATTAGATTGAGCTTGAGAAACTGTATTTGTGCATTTGTTGATTTCATCTGGAGAAAATAAGCGGATAAATTATTTGTACTCATCACTTTGGTAATCACCACTACAATTCACGTTGAAATATATCTTTAATTGTTTCATGAATCCATCATTTATACATATAAATGACTTTTCCTTAATTGTCTCAATCGCATCGTTTGGACCAACTTTAAAATGTTTCATTGAATAAGCCGTCAAAATAATTCCACTTCTTGAGATTCCAGCAAGACAGTGAGCCAATACTCCACCAAATTCAAATTTTGTTCCAATAAACGAAGCCATTTTTACAAAGGAAATTAAATCCAACTTAACGATTCAATTTTTCAAAAGCCACCAAAATTTATCGAAACAAACAAAAACCCATTCTCGAATTTCTAATTAAAATACATCAAAAAATCAAAATCAATAAAACTTACAATTTCATTAAAATCATACCCATTGCTCGCGTCTGTGTGCGCACACCAACAATATTCGGTCTAACCAGACCGCGCACACAGACGCGATAGAAAACTATGCCGAATCGGCAGAAACATTTCCCCCCTCCTTGATCCCTTCTAGCGGATCAACACCCAATTACTTCAGGGGAACCTTTCTTTTTGCCTCTCCCCAATACCCCTCACACACCCATCTTGCTATGGTATAGGCCGCCGCACCACGCACCTTTCTGGATACATCATGGTGGATTCTCCTCCCACCATCGCCATACTCGACCAAGACCCTGCCACTTTTCATTCTGTTTCGCTGCAATATCTCCATTATCCTTCCTGCATGTTTCGCCAATTCAATAGTCCCCACTTTTCCCTGTTGCATTACATTTAATGAAAGGGAACCAGGTGAATAGTCTTCAATGATATCATCTAAAGCAGACGTTGGTTGAGTGACTATATTTTGTTCAGAATCTTTAGCTGTGTCGGATGTATGATCTTTACCAATATCGACTCTAAGATCACTGTCATTGCTCTCAGAATCTGGCATAATTCGATCAGTTTCTAAATGATTTTCTGAAGAAGCAGAATCCGTTTGAACATTAACTACGTCTTCCATGTTTTGAAAATTATCTTCTACCAAAGAATTCGGTCTTTCGATAACATTAATGTCGACAACCTCTGTGCCTACATGACTATTATAATTTTCATTCTTGTCTGACACATCTACTTCAGTTTCATCATATTTACTTTCAAAATGTTCTTCTTGATTGTGACTAGGGTTGTTAAACGAAAATCGGAAATCCGATTTTCGATTTTGAAAACGATTATCGGTTTCTTTATTTCACAAAACGATAATCGGTTTTGTTTGTCTTTTACATATCATACAGATAAATTGAATGCCGGGAATTTAATTTTGTTCATTGTTTACTACTGTATCCATTCAATTTTACCGACAGAAAGGGGCAGTTTTTTTCAACTCGTCAAAACTCCTTACAACGTGTTTGTACATGAGTCAATCTTTTCAATTATCCCATTCCTGTAACAACGGCAAGAGGTTGCTCTAGTATTCCAACATATCTCACCGACTGACCAGTTATTTGTCAGTTGATGTCCGTAATCGGCAACCGCTGATTTGTTTTATACAGCCCCTGACAGGTACTGTGCCCATTAAATCTTTTAATCGGGACCAGCTGAGGCCAAGGTTGTGGTTGTGTGTTTTAGTATTTGCATTTTGCCGGTTTTGTTTGGCAACCTGATATTTGTTGCCGAAATCGGCCACCAAAGATTTGATTACTGCAGTCCATAACAGAAGCTTAGCTATTAACCCCCTTGACAGGGACTAGATGTGGCCGAGGTCGGCGATTTTGTGTTTAGTCCGTGAAGGTCTATTTTGCAATCTGATATCTTGCATCTGCGAACCGGTTAAAAGTTTATTCTGGTTTTAACTTAAAACCAGAATAAACTGAATTGCATACCGCATCATCTTCATGAAAGCCAGATGTAAAGAGATCGAAAGACATGTGCCATTCCTCGAATCATAATGTTTAGTTGTTTACCCATTGAAATATGGAAGAGAGTTGGACACTAGGATAAACTTCAAGTTTGGGTGACGACCATTCTCAAATTTATTCAGTTTGTTGATCTTTTGACAATGTCTAAGAGGCTGCTCAGGTCGAAGTAAATTGATTTTCGGGATTTTAATTTATGACAAGATTTTGGAAAGTCCAATCCATGGTTCAAATCTACTATAAACATATAAACTGTTATATAATTTCCATTCATTCAGTTAGTTGCTCTTGTAGTAGCTGTTATTAATCCATATAATTGAAAATTGCGGTTTAGTTTGAATATTACGTAATATTCAATAAACATTTTTTATATTATCTAAATCAATACAAAATCAGTTTAAATTTATGGGTTTCCGTATAAATAAGTCTGACGTCTGGGACAATTTTGATAAAATTTCGGCGACGATGGCACAATGTAAGCTCTGTGCACAGCAAATAAGTAGGAGTGGAGGTACTACGACTGGTTTGCATGCACATTTGCGTAGCAAACATGGTGGATTAACAACATCTTCAAATACTCAAACACGATTGACTGCATTGATTACAACACAAAGAAATTGTCCGAGTAGTAAACAGGAAAAAATTACGGCTGCTGTTGCGAGATTGATTTCCGAAAATATGTTGGCAATTTCGCTCGTGGAATCGAAATCCTTCCGTGAATTGATGGCGATAGTGGAGCCAGGATATCGTCCTCCGTGTCGTCAGACGATGACAGCACGACTAACAGCAATGAAAAATAATTTAGTGGTCAAAATGTCGAAATATATCCATGAAAATGTCAAGGACATTGCGATCACTACCGACATCTGGACTAGTGTCACCAATGAAGCTTATCTCAGTTTTACTGCAAGCTACATTGATACAGACTGGAATATGATGACGCCTGTTCTTGGAACAATTCTGATGACTCAACGCCACACACAAGCCGTCATTGCTGACCATCTATGTAGTATAGCTGATGAATGGTCAATAAAAGAAAAAATTGTTGCATGTGTCCATGATGGTGCATCCAACATCAATCATGCAGGCAATCTCAATGGATGGTTTGACGTTCACTGTGCGGCGCATAAATTGCAACTTTGCATCAATAATGCAATGGGCTCCCATGTTGTCACGGATCATCAAATTTCCAAATGTATATCAGCTGCAGCACGACTAGTCGGACATTTCTCACATAGCCCAATGGCAACGGGGGAGCTCCTGAAAAGACAGTTGTCCATGGACAAGGATAAAACGCCACTAAAACTTATTCAGCACTGTAAGACTCGTTGGAACAGCGTCTATGACATGTTTGAACGACTAGTAGAACTGAGATGGCCAGTAGTTGCAGTATTGAGCGACAAAAACGTGGTGAAATTGAACGATGCCAAAACGTTGGGCATGAAGGACGATTATTGGCAACTGATGACTGAATTGCTCCCTGTTTTAAAAGCGTTGCAGATCGTGACGTCCGTCATGTCAGCCGAAAGCCAGCCATCAGCCTCTTGTGTTTTTCCCATGTTATGGGGACTCGTGAAAAATCATTTAACCATTAAAGAAGAAGATTCTGACATTATGGGTGAATTTAAGAGAGATCTTGCTAAGAATATTTCACGTCGTTTTGGATTAGAAAATAATGAAACAGCAAAAAACGAATGCGTTGTTGCATCAATTCTCGATCCGATGTATAAGCATCTTCCTGGATTTCCGGACGATTTCAAAAAGCTGGCGTATGAAAATGTCCGTCATCTCATCAGACAGCTGCCAGATTGCCCCGAACAGCCGAAGACGAGTCGGGATGAAGATAACATGATCCCACCAACTAAAAGATCACGACCAAATCATGATGCAGTTATGTTTCTCCTTGGTGATAGTGCAGCACAACAGGCGCCAGAGGAATCCGACTTTGAATATTACGTCAAATCATCATGGTCGACAAACTCAAGTGAAACAGCCCTGGAGTGGTGGAAACATAATATGAAACTTTTCCCCAAAACAGCTATTCTTGCCCGGAAGTTCTTATGCATTCCTGCAACCTCAGTGCAATCGGAACGATTATTTTCGGCCACTGGACGTCTGATAACCAAGCTTCGTAACCGGCTCCTTCCAGATCATGCAGAATCTTTGGTCTTTTTGAATATGAACCAGGACTTGTCTGATATTTAAAAATAAAATCGAATTTAGTACTTACTTTTAAATGTTTACACTTTGGAATCTTTGTTTTTGATATCTATGGTTTCGATATGTTTATGTTTAATTTTAAAATAAGGCCG
Source organism: Schmidtea polychroa (assembly GCA_959609185.1). Classification (NCBI taxonomy): domain Eukaryota; kingdom Metazoa; phylum Platyhelminthes; order Tricladida; family Dugesiidae; genus Schmidtea; species Schmidtea polychroa. Next base: position 226,953 of record CAUHTR010007304.1, read on the forward strand.
CCGCAGCACCGGAAAGTTTTATTTTGATTTATACTTTAGTATATACAGGGAAAATTACCGAAGAAATTGAAAACAAATTTACTTATATGCTTTAACTTTCTACATAAACAGTCAGTTCATATTCTCCTTGTGTGTGGTATAAACTTTGAATAAAACTAATTATACTATACACGTGCGTGAATAGTAATAATGTAAGTAGCTTTGGTTATGCAAAGTGCAAACGATAATCGGTTTAAAATCGGATTTATACAAACGATAATCGGATTGCTCGAAAAACCGATATTAACAACCCTAATTGTGACTTTTGACAATATTTTCTAATTCATCTGCTGTAACTTGGTCTCCTTTATCAAAAGCTTTGTCTAATAGTTCAGTATTATTTTTTACAAATTCAGAATACTTATTCTCGTTCTCATTGACTCGATTTTGCTCTATTTCATCTTGATTTATAATATATTTAGATTGTAAATTATCACATTCATTGCTTTCACTATCTCCATCTTCGCTAGCCTTTTTGTTTTCATGTGTTTCATCATTTTCATCACATTCTTTAATATAATCCATTTCTTCAGAATTATCTACATCATGAATAATCATTTCTCCGTCATTTTCATCTTCATTATTTTCGATATCTGAATCATTTTTTGAATCGGAAGGATTGATTACATCTATGGACTCTATTTCGTTATTCTCAAAGAACTTTTGTCTGATTGCAATGCCGTTAATTAATTCGTTAGTATCCCCAGAATTGGGTATTTGCCCATCTAAATGACTCTGAGCTCCTTGCTCTTCATTAGATGACTTACTCCTGTCGAGTTTCGTGCCTTCAATTCCCCGAACTGCATGTAACTCGTCATTTAACATTTCCGTTACTGCAAAATAACTCTGAGCCAAATGCGAACATCTTGAAGCTTGATTTCTTGCAATTGGTTTTCTCTCCATGAAGTTTGTGAACTTTGTCAATGTCCCCACATCCTTCCTACTCCCTGGAGTTCTCTCCCCAAACAATATATTCAAGGCTTTTCGATGCCTATCGGCTTCTGTCTTGATCCACTCGGCTAGCGTTTGCACATTTCCCTCTCTCCCCGAATCACAATGGCGTGACCACTGAATCAGCATGGTCTCTGGCAGCTTCTTCAGCAGTTGGTGATACAACATTCCGTTGTTCAACTCGCCTTCCCTCTTCTGATCCTTGAAATTCAGGATGAGGTTTCCTAGCAGCTCTTCAAACCGCTCTAGGTCCTCCAAGACGTTGAGCCTCACTGGGAAGAACCTCTGCACCGCATCCAGCATCATGGAATAGGATCTTTCTGGTCCCCCATATCTTTCGTCAAGTAATTTCATCGCCGCCTCGAAAGCCTGCGAGCCATATCCAATATAGGCAATTAATTGCAGCGGCTTCCCTTCCAAGTACTGTCTCAGGTACAAGTACTTTCTCTCACTCGGCTCATCCGTGTCCTCGATGCAGGCTCTCACAATTGCCCTCCATCCAGGATACTCCATGACCTTCCCATTAAATACCGGCAACTTCAAGGGTTTCAAACCCATTATGCACTTCTGTTTCTCATTGGGCTCTTCGCTCCTAAATGATTTTTCTAAGCCCTTCCGCGACTCCACTCTAAAACTCTCTTCCTTCTGCGTGAGGACCAGATCACCGATTCTGCTGAAATCCGCTTCTAACCGTTTCAGATCTGCCTCAATTTCCTTTTCTTCTTTCTCCCGCCCTAACTCCCGAGCATTATTCCTCAGCTCCTCCAATTCGTTTATCACTTCCTCATACTTATCTTCGTATGCCTCCATTCTCCTTTGATCTTCCCCAGGGTCCGATCCATCTCCTAAGGCCCGGTTACGTAGACGCCCTAACGAAATCTTCCACCCGGTTCGTTTCTTGTAACCTGCCTCGAACTCCGCATCTGATACTGGACTTCCCCCTGCCAGCCCCAAAACCAGATGTACCGTGGCTTCTTTCCTAACGTTATAATCTAATAACGTTAGGCCATCTTTTAATACTTTCCCGGCAAAATTAAGTCTTTGTCGCCCTGGGGGTATCCCTTCTTTTTCTTGAATTTTAGCCTTTACATTTTCAATAGTATCACTTGATTCTACTTCCAAAGTTATTGTTTTTCCAGTCAATGTCTTCACGAATATTTGCATTCCACCCCTCAATCGCAAAACTAAATGCAAAGTAGACTCCTTTTGAATATTATAATCAGATAATGTTCGCTCATCTTCTAATTGTTTTCCCGCGCAATTTAATCGTTGCTGGTCAGGTGGACTACCTTCTTTATCTTGTATTTTCGCTTTAACATTTTCTATCGTGTCACTAGATTCAACTTCGAGAGTAATTGTCTTCCCTGTTATTATTTTGACAAATACCCGCGCCAATCCACCTCTAATGGGGTTAGGGAGGGCAGGCCCTAAGGGAAATGTTTCAACAATAAAAATATAACACATATTATAATTCATAAAATAATTCACAAAATAATCACGTAATCTTATACATAAATACAAAAAATACATTATACAATAAACTATTACCTTGGTCCGGCTGGCTAGCCAGAACCACGCTCTGCTACCATGATTATGCTCAGAATAACTCATTATCAAAATTTTATTCTTTAACACTGTCATTTTCATTTCATCGTCTGCATTGCTGCCATCAATCCAAGGAAGAGCTTCGATAAATATTTCCTCATTGCAAATTGTGTTTTCATTTATCGCTTTCGAAGCTTTCATCTTACTGTGCTCAACAACACTTGAATTGTCGAATAATAAAAATCGGCACTTTCTACATTTGAATTGAACTAAATCTTTTGAAGATGATGATAAATTAGATTGAGCTTGAGAAACTGTATTTGTGCATTTGTTGATTTCATCTGGAGAAAATAAGCGGATAAATTGTTTGTACTCATCACTTTGGTAATCACCACTACAATTCACGTTGAAATATATCTTTAATTGTTTCATGAATCCATCATTTATACATATAAATGACTTTTCCTTAATTGTCTCAATCGCATCGTTTGGACCAACTTTAAAATGTTTCATTGAATAAGCCGTCAAAATAATTCCACTTCTTGAGATTCCAGCAAGACAGTGAGCCAATACTCCACCAAATTCAAATTTTGTTCCAATAAACGAAGCCATTTTTACAAAGGAAATTAAATCCAACTTAACGATTCAATTTTTCAAAAGCCACCAAAATTTATCGAAACAAACAAAAACCCATTCTCGAATTTCTAATTAAAATACATCAAAAAATCAAAATCAATAAAACTTACAATTTCATTAAAATCATACCCATTGCTCGCGTCTGTGTGCGCACACCAACAATATTCGGTCTAACCAGACCGCGCACACAGACGCGATAGAAAACTATGCCGAATCGGCAGAAACAATGACATTGAAATTGTAGTTTCTTTAACAGATGTCAACTAAAGTTTTATACAAAATTAATATTCGACAAATTCTCTCGTTTTTTGTTTGTCAAGAGTGTATAGCTGGATTAACATAAATATGGCGTTGATTGTTGTAATAATATTTTCATTCTTATCAAACAATGGATATGGTTTTTTATGGAAATACGCATTTCCCATAATTGCACTAATGAATATTTCATTTTTACATTAATTAGTTTACCTTTTAATTATATTTTGATTATTCTCCTTTTTATTTCATTTTACTTCAATTATGAATTGAATTTTGTCGCCTCGTATAAAAACCTTGATTGTATATAAAGACATCTCAAACTACATATGTTAATAAAAGAATTCGCCAAAAACAAAATTTATTTCACAAACATAAAAATAACGTACAGTACAAATATTTTAAAACACATTTACACTATAGTCAGGATGCCTCATCGTCATATCTCACTATATTCATATCACAAAAAATACTTATCGCATGGAGGATTGAGCTAAGTGGCTGATATTATTTTATTAATATAAAGTATAAATAGAGAAAATTTATACATTTTTCTTTAAAATAAATTTTGAAATTTTATTTCTAATAACATTAAATTTTCTAATTAGGAAAATTTATTATTTAAATTTATTTAATTTTGAATACAAACTAAATTATTTAAATTTATATAGAAAATTTTATAAGTTAAAATCAGATGCCATAAAAATTAAAATACTGTCATTTATATTTCTCGATTAATGCGAGGGGTCATTATGAAACTCATTATTCTACAATTTCTTTTATCCATATATTTAATTGCTATTGTGATATAATGAATGTGTATTATTCCTGGATATTAAGTGTCCTCATTAGATAAATTTATTCCTTATCCCTTTATTATTTTCAATAAATGAAATATAATAAAAATAAACTATTTATTTTCTATATAAAAAAATTAATTAACAAAATATTTGAAATCCTTCTTAAAGCTCTAAGGATTCTTTTGAGATGATAAAACGGAAAAAAAATTATTAAAATGCATTTTTGAAAATCTTTTTAACATTAGTAAATTGCTGCAAAATATTTCAAAAATTATTTCACAATTGCTATAATCAAAAACTTTAGTCATATTATGTGAAAGATTCAAACAATATGGAAATAATATCAAATACCATTCTGAAGAATTTTAATTTATGTGAAAATATCTGTGAGGTATTCTAAAATATAAATTAAATTATTATTGTATGTTGTCTGTATGTTGAAATCCTTACTTGTGCATTAATTATTTTTAATTTATTGCTCTTATGTGTTCGAGTTTGATAATCTATAGAATCATAAACTACTTCCTTCTATCAATACCCATAATTTTGCAACCATTTTTTCTCTTTTAGAATTTCGTCTTTATTCCTTTATAAAATCCTCTTTCTTCGTCTGGCCGGTTTTCAAAATGGTATATTGGTAAAGTTTATTTTACAGCATTAGCATGACGTTTATTTTTATTTATTGCAGCAACGTCAGTATTACATATATTAATTTCTCTTGTAACCTGGTCATGTTTTTTCAATCTTTCTTTCAAATCATGGAATGATTTTAAATCCTGCATTTTAAAATCCTTTTTTATTTCTTTATCTTAGAGCGAATTAAACATTAAAATATTTTTTAATTCTTATTCATCCAGTTTATGATTTAAAATATTTTTCGCAATTTTTTCGATTTTTGAACAAATTTCTTCGGCATTGTCATTTCCTTGACATTATTTCAGTGCTTCATTGAAATAATCAATACGACTTCTATTTTTGGAAAATGCTTTCCTTAATCTCTCTGTATAGTGAAGATTTTCATTTGTCGAATTTATATTTCTTGGTGGCATTAATTGTGAGAAATGTTTGACGAATTTGCTTCTGTAATTATCGACAATATTTGTCCTGTCAAAAATTCTTTCTGTTTCGATAATAAAATCTGCCTTCACATCATATGTACCTGGTGATTTCAAAATATTTGCTATCGTGGTCACCATTTTAGCCACAGAACTTCTGGTATTAAGTGGATCCATTTAAAATCACTATTTCGTATACAGCGTTTTCATTATTTAATCACAATAGTATTTTAAACAAATCACATCATAATTTGTTTGAGGAGTTTCTATAAAAATAATTAATGCATAGGTAAGGAGTTCAACATACAGATAATATACGAAAATAATTTAATTTATATTTTAAAATACCTCACAATGTTCATTGTGCAAAAAGTACCGTTTTTGCTTTAGCTGAAAAATATTCCTGAGAAGGCGATGTAGAAGGAAACACAAACTTAAAACAAAACAAAACTTTAATGGTTTTCATTAACGATGATTCACTTTGTGAAATGAGTTCAAAAACTTCTATTTAAAAATAATTGTTCAAATGTTTTAAGTGTGATCAATTATTTGAAATAAATATTGGTGTTAAATTTGTATATTAAAAATTAAATTAAATTATATGATATTATATTAAATTATAATAAAGTATTTTAAATTATTTTAAATAAACATAATTATATTTCTTACCAATTGTAACATCAATATTAATATTTACCACGTCTCATTTGTTTCAATTGTCAAAAAAACGAGGGAATTTAAAATTGTAATAACTAAATTTTGGAAAAACACATAAATTTAATTGTCTTTAACATGACGATCATAACCACGAATCTATTGATAAGCCGATAGTAGATTGATGTGTCCTATCAATACCACTTACTCCATGAAAATATTTAGAAAATATTCAGAATTTTATGTAGGTCACGAAAATATATGGTGTGTATGTATCAAAAATGCAAAGTTTCCATGGAAATGAGCTCCAAAGTCTCTAAATTAAAATGTAGATCATGCTATAATATAATAAATTCTATATATTATGATAATCAAACCAGTCTTATATTGTAAAATCAAAATCGTATACTTCAGCACATGACGAGACAGTGAATAACATTAGCATCAAATGCCAAAATATAACAACGTTCATATATTATCAACCATTGATAATGTATTTATTAAAAAGCTTGACTATATGAATCAGTAAATATATCGATAATTTTGATATATTTACTGATTCATAGTCAAGCATTTTACTAAATACAATGTTAATTGAGAAGAAATCATTGGTCAAATTTGAAAAAAAGTTCTTATAAAACATAGATAACCTTATATTATAGAAATAAATTCATATTCTTCAACGCATGGTGAGACAATGAACAAAAGCTTTAGAAAAATACTTTAGGTTAATTCACTGATTTAGAAAATATTTGAAAAAATATATATACTCAATGACTTGAAATTTTGATTACACAACTTATTTAACCAATCATTTTCTTTTATTAATAATACATCTCAACTGCAATAATATATAATAATAATTTCATTTGATGAAATTACATGATCATGAATTATCGTAGGTTTCATAGGTTTCAAAATTATTTATCATGCCAGAGGTGGTGCCAAGACAAACATTGACCATCACCCATCCACACCCATTGTCGAACCCCTCCATCATCTTGGTTCCGCATTTTGGAATCGCGACCAAATGCCATCCCCAAATCAAGACAAGACTTCCTGTTAGACGCAATACCTGACGAGTTAATGTGATAACGAATAGCCAACGCATTAGACTTAGAAAGTCTATACGAATGCATCAAAACATTGATACAAATAAAATATTCAATCATAGTGCTTCAGTAATCGAAAAATTATTAAAACCCATTCCTTAAGCTGGTCACACCCCATCATCATGTTTATTCAAACTTTTATAAGAACTTAAAAACGCTCATACTGGAATATCGAAGAACACTACTCCCTTATACACTACCTACTATTGACCAAATTTGTTTTAATAATATTAATATTAATAATAATAATAATAAATGAAATAACTTTTCCTATATAATTTTATAAGTTTTTATTAATTGGTACCAGAGTACAATATTTGAAAAAAATTCAAATTTTTATTAATAATATCTAGCTTCTAGGAATCAAATATCATGTGTATGAAGAAACATGAGTATATGGGACTTATATACAACAGCATTAATACAAACCAACATCATAATAAAAGCACAAGCTATTGTGTTTAAAGTTAGCACTCATAACCCGTTCTATCTAATTAAAATTCCAACACTGTTCCCAAAATTTGTAAATTATGCCATATATAATGCACAGCAGATCCTAAAACTAATTGATAAAAACATGTATGACTCACAAGTTACATTATTACACCTAATTCCACATGTTAGAAGTCTCTATAATGCATGTTGGTGTGTTCATCAATCGATGACTCACCATTTATGAGAATGTTTATTTCATTTTTTCATTCTCAATTCAATTTTATTTATGGTTTTAGAAGTAAGTTTTTTAAATTTAAGTATATTTTAAGGCTTGAATTTTGATTTCATATAATTATGAGATCATTATTGAAGCTCTTAAATATTACTTGTAATCAGCATTTATAATATATTTATAATATATTGATAATTAAATTTCAGGTGCTTTTTTAGGTATTTTATGATATGTTATGAATTTGGAATTATTTCAATAAAATGTAAGTTATATATATTTTTAACTAAAAATAAATAAAATAATCACCAAACACATTTATTTTTTTAAGAAATAATGGTTCCAATCGATTCTTTGGAGATTCCCAGTAATCTTCCAAAATCTTTATAATTTTCTCCATTTTCATATGCATTGATGAGACGGATTTTGTCATTTTCTGAAATTCTTTGAAAATATTATTTTTTTAAAATAAGTTATTAAAATTTACGATTTTCGAATTTTTTTCTTCAATTCCAAAGATGTCGATGTAACTTGTTGAATATCTTCACACAAAGGCGTTTGACTAGAAATAAAAATATTTTAATTATTTGTAATTAAATAAAAAAATTCTTACAATTGTCAGATCTTCACCTTCGCAAAATGGAAATGTCTCCATAGAAATATCTGAAAATCTAAAGAAATATTAACTTCAAAAATATTTTATAAATAGATCTTACGATGTTTTGTCGTCCATTTCTCGAAAACTCAAAGTTTAGTTGACAGATTCAAAATCCAAATATTTTTCAGCCATGAATTTTAATAATTTTAAATTAATGATATGTTAACAGTATGTTAATGACTCTACTTTCGGAATAAAAAAAGCTATATTAAATTTGCGTGTATTTTATATTATGTGTGCTGTGTTTGTATGTAAAATTATTTTTCTGTCACTTTCTCAATTCCTATAATAAAACTTTTAACATTCGGAACATTAAATTTTTGCACACAGGTAAGTTTGTGTGTTGCTATAATATAATTTTATCGATTTTTTTTAGATTATAGAAACTTTTATATTCTGGATTTCGGTGTAATACAAATCAGATGCAATACAACTGCATACATTTACATATTGAAAACGACGTGAACAACGATTTTGATGTAATATTATTATGTTGTGTTATTCTGGTATAGTATATTATTATTTGCTATGTTTAAAAAATATGTTTAAACATTACAGAAGAATTTGTAGAGCCCAGTAGAGTCTCCTTTGGGTGCTTGTATGGATATGAGGGATATATATTACAATTAAAAAAAACCGCAATAAAATTGCAACAACTATTATTAATGTAAAAAATATAAAACGCAGTTTACTGACTGTTCATTCAGCTATTCACGGTGTATTTGAAGGAGTTGTAATAAAAACACTTGAGAATTTCTAATCTTTAGGAACGTTTGCATTTGAGTTTAATTGGTGATGGAAATACTCGCTTCCAACTATATTCAATCTAGTCTGGTATTCTATAAACTTTAAAAGTATGTTTTACTTCCTTCTGATATTTTCGATTATTTTAATTTTCTAGTATTTTAATATTTTTTTAATCTATTTTTTTTATTTCGTTAATTTGTAATTTTTATAGTGATAATTAACTATAGTGAAAATTAAATTAAATATTTTGAACGTAATGATAACAAAAATTACGACACACTACAAATTGTAGTTACAATTTCATAAAAAATGATAATAATAAAAATAACAATACACTACAATATTAATAAATTAAATTTCCCCTTACGTAAAACTTTCACTTATTATTAATTATATTTTATAAATATAACATCAACAGTTTTAATGACGAATCATTATATATTAACATTATTGCAAAATTTTATTCAGTAAATTATTTATTAAAATGATCTCTGTGCAAATTAAGTTTCATAATAGTTCATATATAGGAAATATGGTAGATTAAATGATAGAGTTAAGATAGGCCGAAAGGATAAAAAGAAAAACTGAATACTGAACACAATACTGAATATTAAGGGCTTTGGCTACATGAAAGAATTTGAGACCAAAATAAGAACCAATTATTATTATTATTATTATTATTATTATTATTATTATTATTATTATTATTATTATTATTATTATTATTATTATTATTATTATTATTATTATTATTATTATTATTATTATTATTATTATTATTATTATTACTAACACGAACTCTGCCATGGACTTGAACAGAAAACATCAAAATCTAAATAATATTAGGAATTCAAGAAGGCATGATTTTACAAACTATTCAATATCCTTTTCCAAAGCCTTTTCTCAAGTTAATATAATCATTGGGTTCACCATAATTAAATGACTTAAACATTTAATACATTTTGTGTGAGATGAAGACGTGTTATATTCACAATATTTAATGATAACAAATGGATATAATAAGAAGAATTATTTATAAAATAAATGATTGAAATAATTTCTCAAATATATTAACAAAATATTATAAATTTAAGAAATTTTATAAAATAATAGCTATTATAAAATCTATTCAAAATAAAATTCTGTTTGAAAAAAAAGATTTAATTAGTAGTATAAAACAATATTTTTGGCAAAGCAATTAATAATAAAATTGGCAATTAATTTCACTTTTATTCTCGTTTTAAGAAAAATCTTAAAACTACAAAAAATTTTAATTTTTGAAATAAAATATAATATATTGTACAAAATAGTTTAATAACTCAATAATTCTAAATTATTGAGTTATATATTCTACCCCTAAATGAAATGGGCGTTTATCACCCATATAATGATTTTATTAAGCCATAAGACTTACAACAAAACCACCATTCGTTTTTGCTCCTGTGGATTTATTGGAAGAAAATTGACAAGTGAAACTGAGACCGAATAGTAAGTTTTTCAAAAAAATTTAGTTTTAATAGTCAATGACACCTTCATTATGAATAAATTGAAATATTCTTTCAGGTATGATGTTCTCGAGACCTTTTGATTAATTCCATTCCAGGCTGTCAAAATTGCTGTCTTCAGTTGCGGATCACTGTCGCATAAACCCGTCGCTTTATAATACCTCAAAGCTATTCAACGGGATTACAAACAAGAGATCAACCTAGCCAATCCGTTAATGGGTATTTTTTTCTCTAAACCACTCTATGAATTTTCGCATTATCATGTTGAAAAAAGTAAAGATTTTTGCATCAATTGCGACGAAATGGAATAAGAATTCCTGGAGAACCTGTTGATACTCCTGACAGTTATTTCTGGTGGATGGAAACACCCGAGAAAGTACATTGTAGAAAGAGAAGTCTCCCAAACCATGACACTTCACCCTCCAAAATGTCGCTTGAAAAATATCAATGGGTTTTTGCGAAAATTTCCCCAGTCAGTTTTACATCCTTCAAGATCGTCGAGATTAAATTTCTTTATGCCAGAAATGAAAGTATTTAATACAGAAAAAGCTAAAGCATTGCTTATTAACTTGGAAATATTAGGTACCTGAGTCCAGTCACGCTTCATGTTCTCGTGTGCGAATCAGAGTCTGGTAAGCTTTCAGTTTTGACGAAGGTTGCATTTTAGCTCTCATGATGAGAGTAGTTCGTTTGAGCGTACGCCACACAGTAGTCTTTGATATATTCAGATTATTTTTACCGCTGTACAGCTTTTAAAGGAATTAGAAGCACCACCACGAATGCATCATTCGTCGCGGGGAGACAATTTTTTCTTGGGACTAGTGTTTTTTTCCATTTTATGGGTAGTCGTGTTGGATCAAAAGTCAAATGCTACATTGGCTGATCTGCATAAGCTCCGAGCAATAGCTCAGTTGGATTTTCTCTTTTCGTGTAATGCTACAGTTTGGCTTTTTTCAAACTCAGACAACCTTTTGTACCTCTTGACATCTTCATTGAAAAATGAAAGGAAAACTATATGTAAATCTATAATAAATCTATAATAAAACTATAATAAATGTTGAAATATAATTTTCCAACAAATGGGGATATAATTATGAAACACCTGAAAAATCGTCTTTTCAATAATTTTCTTCCAATAAAAGCACAAGAGCAAGAGTGAATTCTGAGTTTTTTGTAACTCTTATGGCTTAATAAAATCCTCATATAAGTGGATAACTCTCATTTCGTTAAAGGGTAGAATCGCTAAAATGAATGTGGGTCAATAATCTAATATATAAAGATGAAAGTTTGTTTTCTATAGAATTCCCCACCGTTGGTGTGGAAATTTAGCATGTAGCCCTCATTTGACTCGGGACAGGTCATAGGCTATGTTTCACCCTAGGTAACCACCCCTAGGGTACCCTTAGTCGGTTTTCTTGTCTGTCCGGTCAGCAATTTACCATATAAATAATAATTTATTATATGCTTGCTATTTGCAGTTGAAAGTAATATAATTTAGTCAAAAGTTTTCAAAACAGAATTCATACATGGAGAATTTGAATTTTATTTGATTAGTGAACCAGTTTGCAATTGGAAAAATTATTGCCAGTTATTTTTCGATTTAAATTGGAATGCGTGTTCGATTTTACAAATTGAAATTTATTTTGAAAGCTTTTCTTATTGTGAATTAAACATGGAATTGGAGCTGTTATAAAATTAATACTGAAACGTAAAACAAAAAATTATTTTAAATGAATTATAATAAATGTAAACTCGGGCGAAGCCGGGTACAACAGCTAGTTATAAATAAGTAAATTAGATTATAAATACTGAAAGTAATACTCACCTAGCACGTCATTTTTATAAAAAAATGTGAGTTAAACCTAAAATTTATTTATTACGTAATACCTGAAATGCCAATAAAAACAAATTATGAATATAAATTTATCTCTTAATATAAATAGAATTAGATTTTTAGATTTTTTATTGAAATAAGAACAAATTTATTTATTTGTTTATTTCCTTATTACTCTTTAATTAAAACAAAAATTAAAAAATCTTGCTATTGAAGAATTTATTCAATTCAAAGTACTTAATAACAAACACTAGGAATAAGTGAGGAACATAAGCCATTACTAGATATCTGTTCGTTCTGCTCCACTGATTTTTGTAATAAGTGAGCGCTAGGTAATTACTGGTAAAATTTATATTCTCTAAAATACTTCAACTCGAATAGTTTAATTATGAATTTATTTCTCTGTAATAAAAATTAGAATAATTTTCAAGTATACAAATAAGAACAGGTGAATAAATTTTTTAACAAAAACTATTTTATAATAAGAACTTTTTGCAATTTTCAGCACTGATTTCTTTTCAATTGACATTGTATTTATTAAAAGCTTCAGTAAATATATCGATATTTTTTGGATATTCACGAATTTTTGGCACTGCCTTTTTCAAGTGATTTAAATGATCATTGGTGAAACTATTTTAGATAGTATTTCATTTCTATAAATTATTTCGAGATATATTTTGTCGATAATACATATCACCTGATGCTATTCCTTGACCTTATACTTGGGCAGTGAAGCTTGAAATATTATATACAATAAAAATATAAAACTACCGGAAAATTCATTGAATATTTAAAAAGAATTTTAATTAAAACATTTTGTAGTGTTTTATTTTTTTTAAATATTTTAAAAATATTTTATTTTAAAATTTTAGTTCATTAAACTAAAAATAAGTTGATATTATTCTGTATGTTTTCAATGCTTATTCATTTTGCACACATACTATTTAGTCTTATATACACCCGTTTGCAGTGAACATATAATGTAAGTCAAATATATTTTTAATTATAATTAAATAATTAAATCAATCGCCAAAAATGTATTTTTCAAAAATATTTCTAAAACACATAAAAATTTCTAATGAATATTTAACTTAATTTTAACTCAAAAATAATTCTTAAATATTTTGTCATTTTCATGACAATTTTACGTAGTTTCTTTAAAAATACATTACTTTTTAACCAGCATTTATAATATAAAATATTGATAATTAAAGTTCAGTTGTTTTTTATGAATTTTATAATGCACGATGGTGTGCACACCAGTTGAAGTGTTTGGAATTATCTCGATAAAATGTAAGTTAGATATATTTTTAACTGTAAATAAATGAAGTAATCACCGGTATCCTCTCCCATTCAATTTTGTACTTAATTCATTAATAAAATGTTGGTAGGTATCCTTTTGTAGAATCCTACAATTAATTGGTGATGAATTGCATCTTTGACACCATTGCTAAGAGAAATGACATGTTTTGTCCTCGGTTATTTGAAACTATGGAATATATTCTTTCTCCTTTTTTCTTCCTTCCGTAGGTTTGAGTTGTCCACGTATTGAAACCACATGCATCAATGTAAATCAGATTTTTATCTCTCAAGACTTCTTCCAGATAACATGCGACATTGTCCATTCGGATTTGAAGTACGCGATCAGAATGGCCTTACCTTTTTAACTGATATTAAATTATTTTTTAGAAATCGAAAAATAGCAGTTTTAGAATCCGAGCAATTTTGTTGTAAAAGGAAAATTCGCATTTTTTATTAAATTTGAATAAAAATTGGCTTCGACAAAATCCAATCAATTATTTCCCTGTTCTTCTGAAATAATTTCTTTTCTGCCACTTCTTTTCCCTTTGCTAATTTCTGCATATTTTTTTGTATATATAAATTATTAAAATAATTGAAATTTTGTGGATTCTAAGTAATCTTCAAAATTCTTTGTAATTTTCCCCATTCTCAAAGACATTAATAAGCCGAATTTTGTCATTTTCTGTAATTCTATGAAAATATTAATATGTTAAAATAATTTATTAAAATTTGCGAATTGCGATTTTTTTTCTGCAAATTCAAAGATGTCGAAGGACCATCTTCAATATTTGAAATGATACCTTCACACAAAGGCAGCGTATGACAAGAAATATCTGTTATACTTTAAAATATTTAAATGTTTCGTATTTTAATTAAAAATAATCTTTAATTAAAATTAATTTATATTATAATTGCTGACTAAAAGTAATATTTAAGAACTTGAAAAATGATATCATAATTATATAAAATCAAAATTCAAGTCTTAAAAGTTACTTAAAATTGAAAAACTTACTTGAAAACGATTTTTTAAAAATTGAATAAATGAAGTCAAGTAATCATTGTCACATAAATAGTGAGTCACCACAACTGGTGTGCACACCAATGTATATTATAGACAATGTTTAATTTTGGAATTAGGTGTAGCTGTCATGTAATCAAATTTAAATATATGTATGCATTTGTTTGAAGATGTACTCAAGAAAATAAAAATTCCATAATAACTGATGTTTTTGATATTTTATTTTTATGTTGGCTCACATAACGAGAGATTATTGGAATCCGTCTCCACCTGTAGTGAAGCTTGGCCATCTATGCTTTAGAATTTAGTGTGACTAATATAAGCATCATTATTTTTAAAGCTTATTGATCCAGAAAATTTACTTTGATTTTTAATCATGAAAAATATTTAAAATTTTTCCTTCAAAAAGAATTAAATAACAAATATAAATATAAATTAAAATATTTAAATAATTTAAACAAAAAATTAAATCAATTCATAAATATAATTTTTTTCAAATTTTTTGGAGGTTAAAAATTATTAGGCCAAATATCCCACAAGACAAGATGTCGCAAGTTCTCTACTTTTTGCGTATAGTAAAAATTTAAATTAATTATATAGGCTTGATTCTCATAAAATTCTTATGTTTTTCGTTGACCATTAAACAATAGCAGGGACCATGATAGAAACCATCTATAATTTACGGACACATAATAACATTAGCTAATTATAGTTCACAAGAATGATCTTACTTTTTACTAATATTCTCCCATTCGACACATTACCACAGTTGTTCAATGGGTGTCCAGTGTTAGGGAAGCATTGTATTCTGGTTTACGCTGGAAACAACACAAAGGAATATCATTTTAGTTTCCTGTAACCCACCAGCATGTATTAATATTATATTCTACTCATCTTATCAATTTGCGACAAAATAATCATTTTCTTATTTTTTAATAAAAATTCCTAGACATTCTCATAAAATTTAGTAATTTTAATATCCTTACAAAACATTATTTTACACATTATTTACAAGTTAATTCTTATACAAATTTGAAATTGAGTTGAGATGTGCATTCGAACAGCAACACCAATATACACTATAGAACTACTTGATAAAGTTTCATAAATGGCCATAGTGTGAGATATAGGATAACTGGAGTCCAGAACCAAACACGAGGAATGAGCTGAAGCATACAAAGAAAGAACTGCTTGAATTAAGACATACATCATTGCATTACATGTCTCCATCATAATTTGAGTCATGTATCTTCTGTCAGCTTTGGGAATTTTGAAAAGAACTTCTCGATCAGTTATTTGAGATTGCATTGCAGGAAGCGATAGATTTAAATGAACAATGATATCTTTAGAGCTACTATCATTGTCAAAAGGTAAGAATTCATATCATTCTTTAAGTTAAACCATTTCATAATGAAAACGAAAGTTTTTGAAAATCATTATTCTATTCAAAAAATCGCGACAAAAGAACCTTTTTAAACTAACTTCTCTAAAATCCAAAAAATAAATCAATTAATTCAAAAACATAAAAATCAAAATTACCTTGCCTCGCGTCTGTGTGCGCAACCCAACAGAAAAAATACAATAAATACTCAATACGCACACATACGCGATATATAATTAAACTCAAAACATTATTTTACACATTATTTCCCATAAACCAATTAAAATATCGCAATATAAACACAAATCCGTTATTCTTGTTTATTCACTACTCATTGCACTCATGACATTTAAATTAATAATATATATTCAAGTAACATTTTTTAATATTTAAATCAATTTATGTTATAATATTTTTCTAAAAAGGTTTCTAGCAATAATCAGCAATACACCAAACACAAGTGAGATACATTTTCTTTAGTGGTGGTTAGTGTGTACATCATTAAGTTGACTCACCAATTTAATAAAATTTGCATGTGTCTTTTAGTATGTATTGCGTTTGTGTGCAGTATTTGATTTTTATTCCACTTTTTAGATTTCTATAATGTAAGATGTATCTCATAGCACTATTAATGAGAACATCAGCGTGAATTCAAAGTAAGTATGGATATTATTGATTTTTTTCTTATATTATAAGAAACGTATCTCATAAATGTTTGGTGTAAGACTTTACTTAAATGTATAACTTTTAATGACATTTAATTTTAGTAAAAAACTGCAAATTATTTTAATTCTGCTCATACAATAAATAAATTTTCTTAAAGCTAAATGAAATTTTTTTTTGAAAAAGTACCATTGTTAATCCAAAAATATTACCAAAAATAAAATTTTATGCTAGTGTTAATATATTCATAAAAAATAATATGAAAAATATGTACGTTTTCAAAAGCATACAAAATTAGAAAAAATATTAATTAACATAAAATTTTATTCGATGTCTATTCTGACATTAAAAACATGTTGGTGTAAGACGGCAATATCACATATATCGTCAGAAATGTCTGGCTCATCGTCATGTAGCTGAATTTCTTGACATTTTTTAAATCTTTTCATGAATATGATTAGCAAAATACTTAGGGGATATTACTGTTTTAGTGGTTTTTTTAATGAATTCAGTTAATAATTGTTACATTAGTATTCTGGCTAAACCTCTATTCAATTCTCTAGAAAATATTATTAATTAGATTTAACATTTTAAAAGTTTTATTTGAAAGTCTAAGAAAATTTTAAAGTCTATAAAATTGTTCAGGATACCTAAATAGTAAATAATACAATAAATAAGTAAATTACCTGGGGGGGGAAGATTGGCACGAAAAACGGAACTCGACAAATGGAAACTCGAAGAAGAAAACGGAAGTAAAAAGAAATGAAAAATGAGAAAGATAAATCAAATAAAAGAAAACAAACAAGAAATTAAAACAAAGGTTAATTAAGAAGTACAAATAAAGGTGGAATTTCAAATTCCAGAAAAACAAAATATGGGGAAAAGCCGCATCTTGACAGCTTGTCAAAGATTTCGAAATGGCAGGAAAAGTCGGCATAACACGAAAAGGGAAAAACAAGACATATCTCAACATCTGTCAGAGATAGGGCTGAAATAACGGGAAACACAGTGGAGAGAAAAAGTGGAATAACAAAATTATCTCAAGTACCGCAAATGTGGCATGCTATAAAAGGGAAGACACAGAAGGGAGAACTGAAATGAGAGTAAAAGGGAGAATTAAAAGAAAATTAAACGAAGAATTCGGATAGAGTTAAAGACAGAGTGAAACCAGAGTGACAGAAGAGAACGGGTTGATTATAGATAATTGATGTGAGAGAATCTTTTGTAAAATTGAATAAAAGTGGAAGTGGAGTAAAATAAAGTTATGGTTAAAGCCAATAGAGCAATCGATCAACGTACCTTGTGATTGAGTTGGTTGATGACTAGTGATTATTGATAGTGTTACAGAAAATTATACGAGAAGGGATGTTCGTAATAAGCTCTGTGCAATTAATTGATTTGGAGTTAATTGGTTGTAATTGCAACTCGTACGATCTATTGTGAATATTAATAAAGGTTTATCTTGTTCGAGATATTCCTGACGATATACGTTGACTGTCTCTGAATGCAATGGATTCATATATTGGATTCATATCTGGTAGCCCAATAGCAAAAGGGAACAATATATGCCACATAAACCCAACATGTGCTACCTCCCTGATAGAGGATGATAAGACTGATCTCTATAGAAACATTCATTTAGAGACAGTCGTAGGTTGGAATAAAGTTGTATGGCTTATTGATTAGAACGTTAGTCACTTGTCAATATACTTAGTCGACCGAGAAACCGTGAGTCAGCGTTGCTTGATCCCAATAATAATAAAGGACAAAATGTATGAGATCCTCAGAGTGACTACATGAGACCAGTCCCTCTTCAACCAGATCACGACAGGCGCATACCCCAGACAACTATGATTGTGGGGTTTTCGTACTCCAGTACATTAAAGACTCCTTAACCAGCACCAGAGGAATCGAATTCACAATTCCTGACTCGCTTGCTATGAAGGACCAGATAGGAAGAATCATACCTTAGAACATGGACAAATACAAAAACCTGTCGCCAAGCAAAAGAAATTAAGCGATTGAAAAAGTGATAAGAGAATTCCGTTTGCACCAAATTGGAATTGATGAAATACTTGAATGGTTCGTTACTTAATACAATAAATCACAAAAACCAAAAAGACACCACAGAGAAATAGGTTACTCAATAACTAAATGCTTATACCAGATACAGAGAATATATAATCTGACACCTGGAAGGGCAATAGGAGAAATCGACCGAATAATAAAGCCAGCCACTGACTTATCCACATCGGTAATGGATACTTAATTCCAAAGATCCACTCCTCCAAAATCAAGACAAAAAAACAGTACCAATAAAGAATGCTCCGGAATGGGAAACCAATAAACAGATAACCAGGTCAGACATTGATAACGCAATTCCGAAATTGATGGTGACCCGGTAAATAAATTTGTATTGGAATCACATTTAAATATATTTATGTGTATATAAACAAAAATAAAAATTTGGATATCAATAAAATACTTTATTCAATTTTTAGTAGTTCTTAATTGTAGGAATTTAGAAAAATTTGAAAATTTTAATTTCATCCTTTGCACCCATGGTAGTCAAATGAAGACTCAAACCAATAAGCTTTGAATGTCCATAATATTAATTTATTTAGTTACCTTTAAGACCCACGGTCGTCATTTGACTACCACCGATATTATCAAGTTTGTCTATACAGGTAGGTAAACAAAATATTGTTTTGGTAATTTGTACTTTGTTTTAATTTCTAATTAAATCTATTTCTGCAAAAAAAATTTAAAAAGCAATCTGGGCCTTCATGGGTTAATATCTGAAAACCTGCCAAAGATTCAATATAAATAATAAATTTTTTTATTCGAAAAATGTATAAGTTTATGAAATATTTTCACAACATGAAAATTAATTTTTGTACTTTTTAATGAAAGTATAAAGTGAAGATTTCTTGGTAGCTGTATTTATTATTTAAAACAATTAACTACATTATTCACAACAAAAGGCTTAAATTATCACTTAATTTTTTTTAATGATAGTTAAAAGAAATTTAAAGTATAACATGTTTTTCTTTAAAATATTTTACATTATAACATTTTGTTTTTAATTTTATGTAATCTTGAATTTCTTAATCCTCAATAATCATTTTACATTGCTACGCAATTCGATTTCATTAGTTTTGTCGAAGTTTCTAAGTCTTATTACAAATTTTTATTTCATTTACTCTATATTAATTTATCTTCTAGATTTTGCATCTGAGAATTGTGAAAATTATTTTTATGAATATCTCACTAAAATAGTTGTTACTGTTAGTTTTAACAAAGTTTTTATGTATGAAAGGTATATGGACAAAAATTGTTGAGCCCAGTTGAGTCTCTGTTAATAAACGATATCAGTATAGGTCTTTTTCGACCCAGGTAGAAATTGTTGACTTAAAAGAAACAAAATGCAAATAATTAAATTAATTTTATTAGTAACGGTAATGTTGACTGTTTAGGAATAATAAAGAGCGATTTATCTGTTAATTATTTATTTATTACATTTATTACATACGTTATAGGAATCTTTTACATTATTTTACATTCTAATGCATGTTTATTGTCCGATTTTGGACAAATGTGACATCTACCTCTTTTTTGACCACGTTTCCTTGCAGTTGATACTTCTAAAGGAGATGTAGTTGTGCATTTTTGTTCTAACATAAATTGTTGGCAATTAGCCGTTCGTGGCAAATGGGTCCGTCTTGTCATTTGTTCTTTTATCAATAATTCGTTCACGGTTTCAATGAAAATTCGCCTTCGATAATTTTTTTTATATTCCAATCTGGTCAAACAGCTGTAAATAAAATAGATGCATTTGATATAAACATATCTAATATATTTGCAAAAACAGTAATTGGCCATCTATTTGTTTTTCTTCGAGTACTATCATTTTGTCTAAGGTATCAACTCCTCCTTTCGTTGCATTATAATCTAATATAATATTAGGTTTATTTTCAGAACCACTTGACAATTCTTTTGTTTTGTGAAGAGTACTCTGAAGGACAACACATTTATTTTTTTAGGAGTGTATGACACTAAGGTTGTATCCTTTGTAAATGCAAATTTCGAAGTAAAAATTGCCTTGCCTGTTACTTCGAGCAATACGGGTGGAATTGACGTTTTATTTTTTCGAATAGTAATATTTGACCTAGTTCATAAGAACTGAAAAAGTTGTCAACTGTTACAAATCTAAAACCACTCGCCTTCCTTTGTTCAAAAATGCACTTGGGTCATTTTCGACCCGAGGGACTGGAGTGTTACTTTATTTTACAAAAGATAATCCAGGTTTCATATTTTTTTTTCTTTTCCAAAATTAGTTTATCATATCAACAAAATCAAAGTCACGAAATTACGAAATGATATATTTGCAAAACAAAATCGCTTCGGGTCGAAAGAGACCCGAGGGACAGATGAAGGTTAAAGGAATTCAGAAGAAGGAAGAATTTAATATTTTTTAAGTACAAAACAAGAGGCAGGCGAGTATATTGAAGATTTTAGTAGAAGAGCGAAACAAGCCACAAAAATAAAATAAAACTTTAATTTAAACCTGTGTCTTTGATAAAAATTTACTGAATTACGCGGACGTGGCATCCACTTATTCCTATAAGGATAATGTGGTCAATTTTAACCGCGAGTCAGTAAAAATATCTCGCTGATAAATTTATTTAAACGTTATTTAAGTTGTTTAAGCACTTAATTTTCTAAAATACATCGTACCTGTTGTTTATTAAAGACTTCTAGCATTTAGTTCCAGGTTTTGCAAACACAAAATAACGTTTCTCTGCTCCATATTATCCACAGGAATACGTTTACACACAATGCAAGAAGTGGAAAGTTTATTCTTGTACAACACGCAGCTTTCGCAGCACCATAACAGATGATGCTGGACATAATGGCGATGATTCAAAAGCGAGGTTCACATGACATAAATCTTTCACAAGACCAGAGAAAGTGATGTCGACTTATCCTTTTGCAAGTTACCTGAAGACCAGTACATGATAGTTTGTTGAAACACATGCTATATAGATATGTTATGATGTCTTACTTCTTTATACATAATATGCGTATTACTAGCAGCGAGATCCAGAACATTAACTGTGACTACCACAGGCCACCTCGGCGTTACCGTCCAAGTGCTGTCAGTGTTAGATACAAAGGTCTTTGACTCATCTAACTTTAAACTATTCATCATTTCATTTACAAAGGGCAATCCGCGACGATTTGTTCTGGTAGGTTATTGGGTTGGTAGTTATATTTAAAAGTTACCAATCAAATCTCTGACTCTTTATACCCAAAATAACAATTCTCGAACAATATAAACTTTTATTGATTATCACAATTGATTACATGAATTATAAGAACTCGAAAAAATCAATACTCAATTAAGTACTTCCACAGAGCTTATTTCAACAATACATGAGGAATAGCTTTACTTAACAATTACCTGCGTTGATCTGACTGAAAATTTGGTAAATGGAATTGGATTCTCTTTTGTTTGACGTTTGGTTCCAAAATTCTCCTATCTTTTATATTTTTAATTTCTCATTCTAATTTCTCAAATTTTCTCTATTGCTTGATTTTGAATTATTTTTTAGACTGCTAATTTTCTCGACTACTAATATTTCTCCGCTACTAAATATTCCCAACCCCTAAATATTCTTCGTCGCTAACTATTCTGATTCCATCAATGAAACCTTTGCTTTTATAGTTCGCACTTGCCCGTCACTTAATATAATTCATTTTTCCCATTCTTGTCTTTCCATGGTTTGTGCAGCTTCGATATTATCACTGATCGTTCAGCACTCGGAATAAATTCCCATTTTTCATTACTGCCTCTGGCATTTTCTACACTTTTTCTAATTTCTATTTTGCCTCTGCTATTTCGGCACTCGGGATAGTTTATTAATTTTCCATTGCTTCTGCCATTTTCCATACTTTTTCCTACTTCCCACGGTATCTCTGAATGTTCGTCGATGCCGATCTATTTTTTGTTTTCCCATTTCGGAATTCCTTTAATTAGTAATGACCTTTCTCCTGCTTTGTTGTCTGATTTCCCTTTTTTGCTCGTCCTCTCTCATTTCTCAATCCTTTCCACTTCTGTTCTCTTTTACAAGTTCCAGAGTTCTATCATAATATCCCTATTCGTTTTCCTTTAGGTTATTTTATTTATTTATAATATTATTCATTATTAGATATCCTTAACAGTTCTAATTGTACCAAAACAACTTGTTTTGCGTTTCAGAAGTTTGTTGGCTAGTGATAAGTATGTAAAATAGTAGCATAACTGTTTCTCTTCTTCTTTTACTAAATAAGGTAAACCATTGCATAAATACTTAGTTTTCGAATCCACCAAAAGAAAGAACTTATTTATACCGCCTACCAGTTCTCCACCAGAGTCAGCGTGATTTAATGTATGAAGTGCTTCTAAAAAAAGCACTTCTTTTTTGTGTTCGCATACATAACCAGAACTAGTGAATGTTTTACTGAAAAGAATATCTTTATTTACCTTTATTTATTTATCTTTAGAAAGAAAAATAGACTAACTCAAAAATGGACACCTTTCCAAAATGATATTTAAATTCCTACCAAGTTAAACGTGGTAAAACAAAAAGTTAAAAAAGTTAAAGAAAAGACATGACTTAAGCTGAAAGAAAGTATTTTATCACAAGAAAATAATTGTTAGCTATTTATATAATAATTTTAAAATACAATTATTATCCGATGGGCCAAAGATTCACAATGAGAACAGATTATCAATCTTTAAAATGGCTATTGGATTGAACTAGCTTATATACTTCATAGCATTGCAAAATGAGCGGTAAAATATTGTTACTGTCTATATATTTAAAATAAAATGGAGATTTGTGACAAAATGTGTATTCATTATTTTGCTTCGTTAAAGTAAAAGTATTCATAACTTGTAAGTAATTCACTTGCTGTATTTAACATTCGAATTATTATAAAAAGGAAAATTGTTATACACAAAGATAAAGTTCATGAAAGCCATCTCCCATTTTCCATTTAAGTAAATAGGGTTTTGAAATTAAACATTAAATTTAATAGTTTCATTATTTGGATGAGTTAGAGGACAACTATTTGAAGGCAAATTCACATAGAAATCTTTTTTAATCATTTACTTTCAAAATACAATGATAAATGTGTTTTTGTATCTTTACTAAATTTTATTAATTTTCCAATATATGCAAGTATATTGATTTCAATGTTGTTTATAGAGAAATAGAAATCGGTAGGTACATTGTATTCTTTATTTCTAATTGCACAACTTCTTCCTGTTCATATTTTTTAATCCAAATAAATTTCAATAACGGAACTCTTACATCTCCAACAGTCAATGGTTCAACAATATTTGAATAAATAAACATTTGTTGATGATGAAATAAATTTGTTATTTTAGTACCGACAATTAAATGTTTGTTTCTTTAATCTCAATGTTTCTGTTAAATTTTAATCAAAGGTTATTTTTGAAATGTTGTCAACGAGTTATTTTAACTAATTCATTATTTAGAATTTTTTAATCTTTAAATGGTGACGAATCTATTGTCAATATATGA
Source organism: Schmidtea polychroa (assembly GCA_959609185.1). Classification (NCBI taxonomy): domain Eukaryota; kingdom Metazoa; phylum Platyhelminthes; order Tricladida; family Dugesiidae; genus Schmidtea; species Schmidtea polychroa. The sequence continues at coordinate 251,364 of CAUHTR010007304.1, forward strand.
CTTAATTCAGATAAAGTATTGATATTGATAATTCATCTTCGAATTAATGTTCAAATTTTATATTTTCAACACCGCTTATACTTATAGCAAATTATTTAATTGTATTAATTTCTGTAAAGTTTGGTACTTTTATTCGACAATGATCACTTTCACTAATGATTGATTTTGATTGAAATTAAAAATTAATAGCATATTGAATATGCCATATTCAATACACGGAAACGTAATTATAAATTTGAACATGTGGGCAACAACAACTAAATTCTCATATCTTTCAATAAACATGTAAACTTCTGGAGTATATGTTGGATTTATTACTTCAAAGGTTCAATTATAATTATTATTCTCAAATATTTAATTTCTTCAGCACTCTTTACTTTTTCATATTGAACGAACTGAATTACTGTAATACGAAAATGTATTATATACAAAAGTAAAGTCCATGAGAGCTACTTCCCATTCACCATTCAAATAAATAGTATTTTGAAATTCGACAAAAACCTTACTAGCTTCATTAAGAGTAAAAATAAGAGGACAACAATCACTAGGTAAAGTCATATAAAGTTGGTTTTCTTTCATAATATTTATTTAATCAATTAATTTTTAGATATCCAATTCAGAGTTTCATAACCATTCCATTTGTTGGGTTTATCGTAAAAACCAAAAAATTAATATATAAAAGGAAAGCGAAATGAATTAAAATTTACTAGAAATCAAAAAATCAATATGGAAAGGGGTTATCGTGTATGGTTGAATGCCAAATTGATAGACGAGTTCAGAAATTACAATGATATTTAATAAGGTGTTCATGTGAAAAGCTAATGCGAAAAAAACAAATTAATTAAAATTAATTAAATCGGTAATGGAAAACCCGAACCAATGGGAAGCCCGAACCCATTGGAAACCTGAGCGCTTAAGGAAACCGATGTGCAGTGAGACCCGAGCAATAAGATCAAGAGAAGGAATGTTTTGAGGCCTAATCAAGGGTAAACAAAAGGGTAAACTCTCATATATTGATTTTAGATTCACGGGGAAATAATTAAGCGCAATTTTCTAGATATTTGGCCTCTCAGAAACAATATATAAAGAGAGCTCAGAAATGACCTAAGCCACCATTTGGTCGAAGAGAAAAAGAGAGAAGAGAAGCAGAAATCCGGCGATCAGTAATCGAGTGGAAAATTATCTAGATAGAAAGATGCAAATAGTGACAAAGTGTAATTGTGATAAAGATTGAATAAAATTATTCTGTGTTGGGTTTGATTTATTTAGTTGAATAACAATACGAGGAGACAGAGAGAGAACCTACTTTCAAAGAAAAGCCCAACACATTTAACATAGTATTGTTTATATTTCCCATCTTTTGAATTCTGAATAAAGTAGGTGCAGGAATGACTTGAAGTTCTTGTTCGTGAAATTTACCATTGATTTGATTGTTTTCATGATCAGCTATCGCATACATGACAGAATTCAGCTTTGTATCGATTTTCAGAATTTGATATACTTCATCACTCCAATTATTATCGTAATTCTTGATGAATAGAGATATCTGGCCTGTTTATAAAGTCGATTTTATGTATTAAAAACTCTGAAAAATTTAGTGACAAATCATTAAAAATCGTTAAAATTAAATTAATTTGATTTGCTCTACATACAACTCTGAAAAACTTTGAGAAAAACATTAAAAATCGTTAAAAATAATTAATTTAGTTTTTACCTACACAAAATCTGGAAATACTTAGAGAAAAACATTAAAATTAAAAAATAAATAATTTTGATTTGACCAGCAGTGGCATATTTTTAAAGTCGATTTTAACTACAAAAAACTGTGAAAGAATTTCGTCAAAATTGTTTAAAAATTGCGAAAATTAATGAAAAATCTGAAACAATTGTGAAGAAACATTGAAAATTATGAAAAATAAAAAGATTATTTGACCTACATAAAAATACTACATAAAAGAACTAAATAAATACATAAAAGAAGATGTTTTTACCTTGTGGAAGTACTTGATTCAGCAGTGGCCTGATCCAGCGGTGACCAATCCATCTACTCTCCTCTATAGTCATAAAACTAGGAAACAAAATGATAAACCATTTTCAACACATCAGAATGTAGTGCAAAATATAGCTTAAAGGAGTATAAATTTAAGCGCTGACATTGCGACATTGGACTTTGTATAGCTCCTTGTTTCAAAGTTAGTCCCTCAAAAACACAATTTTCTCAAATTATTAATCAAGTAAACTTATTTTGATTTTGACAAATTTCCAAAAAATTCTGTTATTACAAATGGTTTGCACTTAGAATTGTAAATAAATTTATTAAAAATAATAATTATGTGAAAATTTTAATTAAATAATTTAAGGGAAATTCGTAAACAATTTTAATTACAAATTTTTAATAAAAATTTTAATTAGTAAAATAATTTAATAATATAAATTAATTAAGTGAATTGTGTGATTTATAAACAGTAAGAATCTCAATAAAAATAAGTCCGGAAATTGAATTTTAATAATTTAATTAATATTTTAAATGCGGATATTATTTAAATTATATTAAAATAAAATTTTGATTTATTTAATGTGATTATTGTTTTTTAATTTAATTAAAAAATAAAATGAATTTATTTAAAAATAAATGGAAAAAATACTTGTCTGTCTCTGATATAAATTTATGACAAAATATAGTAGTTAGGTTTGTGAACTCTAGCCCATTGCCATTTCTCAACTCACTTGAAAAATTTTGTCACTGCCATATCAAGATTGAAACTCTTCTCTTCTTTTTTGCAACAGGTACCCATAACTTTTGGTAATTTTATTTTAATCAATGATTATGTTATAATTTTTAATTTGTGATTTCTATTCAGTTTTTATATTTCGTTTGAATTGTTGATTACTAAATACTTCAAATTAATTTCTTGTTTTACTGAATTATTTTCATATATTTTTAAGGAATTGTTCACCTCTCATCTAAACATTGTATAGGCAGAATTTAATTCTCCGGTCATGTTTAATTAAAATTATCAAATTGACAAATAGTCCTCATGATTTAAATATTTTACACGATGGAACAAATTTAACGTTTTTAAATATAATTATTAATATTATTATTATTATTATTATTGTTATTTATATATATATATATATATATATATATATATATATATATATATATATATATATATATATATATATATATATATATATATATATATATATATATATATATATATATGCACACATATATTGAGGGGTTCTCCTATAATTTCGTTGAACTTTTATTTTTTATGTCGGTTTCGAAATTGAGTAAGTTTGTAGCGTGTTTTTGCCTTTACACCTATCAATATACATAATTCATACAATATAAATAAATTTTATAATTAAAAACAAATCTTGGGATATTTCGTTATTATTTCCACAAAGTTTGATTTTTTTATTTCAGAAATTTAGCAACATTTGTTTTAATGACAATCGCGGTTTGGCCTTTGTGGAACTACTTGCACATGTGTGGTCTTTTTATGTTTTCTATATCAATTCAGATTTGCGCTGCAGCAACCCCACCGTGGTACTTATAAAACCGTTTGTATTAAGGATACCGATGTTCAAGGTTTGAGTGTGATGATATTATTTGCTCTTGGAATTTGTTTCTTCGGTCGCAGCACTTGATTTTGTGAATTGCTGTAATGGAAAAATTTTTTTTTGTTAAATGTAACTACAAATCAAGTGAGATTAGTTTTGCTTTTTCTTGGAAAAGCTTGTGTCGTTACCGCAATATGTATTCATGAGTCTTATCGCTCACCAATCTGCTTCGGTAAATATTTTATATATTATTTGTCTTTATTTAAATATATGATTCGATTTTTAGTTATTTATAAATAATTAAATTTAGTTATTGAAAAATATTTATTTAGGACGCCATTATAAAACATGGTAATCTTTTAGAGTATGTTTTAGGTTCAGAATTCAACGCCAAAGCATTTGTTATCTTTGTTTCTTATTTGCTTCATCATAGGGTTAGGTGGTTATGATAATTTATCATGGGAGCCTCAAACATCGAATTTCGATGCTTGGGATTTTCATGATGCTTAGTAATTTATATTTTACTATTTTATTATTTGATTTCACATATTTTACATATATTTTATTTATATATATTCTGAGTCACTTCTGAATGGATTTGTACTACAGCTATACCTTATTGAAATCATGACTATATTTATGTCATTTTTGCGATTACTCAGGTTAACGGATGATTATATTTCACTTCATTATTTAAATAATATATATTTTATTTACTTTACTTTATCATCGGACATTCCATTTAGCTATTATTATTTTCGTCTCAATTTAAATTTACTTTATTATCGGACATTCTATTTGGATATTATTATTAATATTGCGGCCTCAATTATCTCACATTTACTCGGATTTCTCATTATTCTTATTATTCCTATTCGCATATTTATTATTTAAAAGAAAATCATGGTCATGCATTCAAGGATTTCTCATTACTCTTATTATTCCTATTCGCATATTTATTATTTAAAGAAAATAGTGGTCATGCAATGAAAACACATTTTGAAAAATAGTTTTTATTCAGGTATTACAATTTTAATTTTCTTTGTTTCTCTTTGGTAGGTGGCCAAAGTTTTCTTGAGTTTCCATTCTTCCCCATTGATAATAATCGTTTTTTCCACCGGAGTTTCCTCAGTTGTTGTTTGCGTTTCTGTATCTTCGAATCTTCGCTTTGCCATTCTCTTTATACGAAGCTCCGTTTATCTCGCCATTTTCAATTCGTTTTCCATTTCCACAGTTGCTTTATACAATTTGATGTTTTTTATTGATTCAATACTATGGAGATTTGGTTCCAGATCTTGTATCTCAACACCCTTTTTCTCCTGTGGTTCTTCCGATTTTTCATTTGCCACCAGTAATTTCCTTTTTCTGTAATCATCCAAGGAGCATGTTTTCTTGATCATTTGTTTCTCATATACAATATCATCTTTTCATTGACTTTCGAGACCCAAATAAATTCTCCTAACTGCTTCGGTATCTTCCAATGTAGAGTGATGCCCATTCTGCATTCTTATCCCGCACAGTTCTTCAGCTACAATCGATAACTTGAACCATTGTCCATTTCTTGTCACTTTCCTTTTTTCTAATGCTTTAGCTGCTGCCAAATCTTGTATTCCATACAATTCATTAACCTGCACCCCACTATATGCCAACTCATTCTGCAGATCATGTCAGACTAGAATTTTTCTGGCTGTCAGTTCTCGTACTTTCCACATGCTTTGGTATTGATCTTCTTGGTTTGGTATCATCTTTTCCGTTATCCCGTGAATTTTGGTAACGAAATTCTTCAATTTTTCTCTTGGGGTTATTAATGAATTATATAAAATTTTCCCCGTATATGCTATTAGACATATCGACAACGGGATCATCCGAATTTCTTCACTTACATCATATTCCGCGTCCATGGATATGATGTTTCTTCTGATCTCCTCATTGGACATTTTCCATCTGATAAATGATTTTTCTAACTTCAGCATATCTCTTGTTATTGGGAGCAACTCGCTTTCTTCCTCCCTTGACAAAATTCTTTGATATTCGAGATTTTCTTTTGTTTTTATTCGACATTCCACTACCATCCACGCAATTCTGTTTGCCGCTCTTAAGTTTTTGCGCCACACTTCTTTCATAATTTGCCACGAAGATTTTTCCGGTACTGTTTTGTAATTAGCTCCATCATTCTCCAAGATTTCTATCGTTCCTCTGACTATGTGGATTTGCAATTGCTCTTCGTTTTTCCTTACTAATAACTCTGCCAATTTTATATTTGATTTCCTTTCTAACTCAGAAAGGCATGCCCTCATCTCTTCATTCCCTATTCTAGCCCAATTTGGTATTTTTAAATTTTCTTCTACTACTATGATCTTCTCTGTTTGGCTTCTTTCTCTGTCATAATTTTCATAAAGCTTCGTGCTTCTCTTAATTTCTTCCATTTGATAATTTGAATTTTCTTTTGTAATTTTCTTTAAAAATTTCTTTTGTCGTCAAAGCATCTGAACAATCGTCACTTTTATACCCCAAATATTTTTCGCGACGGTGTGTGATTATTTACCCAATCAAATTACATGACCCATAAATCCATTATAAATATAAATATTATACAATTATTTGTTTAAATAAAGCAATAATCACTGAAGGAGTATAAAAGAAATGTTAGGTCAATAACATGCAATAATAATATCTTACTAAACAAATGTTTCTAACCACATCATTGTCTGTGGTTTTGAATATGGCGATTGATGAAAATGATTGTTCCTTCCTTTTGTTTTCAACTTGATGATGATGTAGATGAGTAGGATGCTGCTTGGTATTGTCACAATAACACATATGAAGGGTAATTCAACATAATTGTTACTAGATTAGTTTTCTTTACAGTTTAGTGAAGAGCTTTCGTTTTTTGTCCATGAGAATTTTATGGGTAATGTTAGATTATGATCATTTGTTATTTCTCCAGAGAGTTGAGTATATGGAAGATGAATATGTCTATTTTCAATGAATGTGATTTGCCATCGATCCGGATTGGTTTTCCATTTGCAATACTGCATTTTTATCACGACCTTGTTTTGTTTTGGTTTAGTTTTTGAGTTTAGAGTACTCAACTTTGCTCTTTGTCGGTATTCGTCCAACACCACCTGAATTTTATTATTTACAAAAACATTTACCACTTGTCTAACACCTGGCTGTCGTGACACAATTATTTCCTTGTTTTCAATTTTTATTTGAACTCGGTTAGTTTCATTAGCCAAGTATACTGCTTCATATTGACTTTGAACTTCTGCCCATTGATTATTCATATACGTCCCATTATCATGAATGAGTTTCTCGTAATAATGTATTGAAAGACAGTTTTTCTTGTAAATCTTTGTATTTAACAAAAGATTTTCTTTTATTTAATTTTTCAATCGTAATATTTTGAAAAACAATTCTGACTTTCTGTTGTTCTTCTGCTTTCCAATATACATGAATTTCATTTATCATCGGTTCAATTTCAACTGAATTTCTCCACTCATTTGTCCAAATGTTAATTTGTATAAGGTTATAAATATTCTGAGTAGTATTTGTTTGATACGTATATGGTTTAATGGTTCAAGGATATTTGTAATTTGTTGTCAATCGACGAGCTACATATGTGCTTTTCTCATAATTCAACGTAACAAATGGTTCGAAAGTTTTCAATAGATTACTAACTTCTATTTGTTCTGATATTTCACAATGATATGTCCACACAATACTGCTAAACGTTGAATATATATATATATATATATATATATAAATTTTATCCAAAAAGGGTACTTTTTCTACTGCATATGGTAGGTTTATTGTTATTCCACTTGCATTTGCTATGATATTTATTAAGACTGTAGTTATAAATAAAACTTTGTTCATATATCCTAATGGCGTAGGGTTTTTTTGAAATTTTTGTTGAATGATTGTTTCTTCATTAAGTTTCTTTTGCTTTGATCGTAATTGATATTCCATTTTAGATACTTTTTTACATCGATTGTAACTATAATTGTTTCTGCTCTTTTGTTATTCATTGGACGTAACTTTAAATTAGTTGCTGTAACATCACATATTGTGTACGGACCCTTGAATGGTCTTTGTAATTTTGTTGATAGGCCTTTTACTGGTTCCGCCCTGTTTAAATATACTGAGTCTCCGATTTTTATTCCGTGCTCATGCGCTTTTTTGTCATAGCTTTCTTTATATTGTTCTTGACGATACCTAATTTTTAACCCAGCACGAGTCCATATAGACTGTAGTCATTCTTGCATTATTACTTTATAATTTGGAACATACATGTATTGAGAAGTTGGGGGTTGAAATTCCAAATCCATTGGCATTTTGTTTCTTCTTAAATACATTAGATAAAAAGGTGTTTCACCAGTACTCTCGTTAACTGCATTTCGATAAGCAAACAGACATGGTTTGATAAATAAGTCCCAATCCTTTTGTTTCCGATTTACATACGATGAGATCATATTGATTAAAGTACCATTAAATCTTTCTACTAACCCATCTGTCTGCGGGTGATATAGTGATGTATTTAATTTATAAATACCAAATAATTAGGTGATATATTTAAATAAATCACTTTGAAAATTTGTTCCTTGATCTGTTAACAATTTCTTTGGAGCACCATATCTAAATATAATCTTTTCGACAAATATTTGAGCAACTGTTTCTGCGTTCTGATTTGGTATTGCGTACGCCTCTGACCATTTTGGTAAATAATCACTAAATACAACAATATATTTATTTCCATTTCCGAAAATATCCATTGCTGAAAATTCCATTGGCGCTGCTTGTATTGGCATTGGTTTCAATGGTACCTTTATTTTCTTTCCCGTATTTTTCCGAGTTAAACAAATTTTGGCACATAGTACACCAGTGCTTTACATCTTGGTCCATTGTATTCCAAAAATACTTTAATTTTAATCGTAACATTGTTTTTCTTGCTGATAAATGTCCACCCAATGCTCAATCACGTATTTCGATGTTTAGTTGGAACAACTATTAATAATTCATTGCCTTTAATACACTTTAATATACCTTTGTGAATTACATATTTATGCTTTTCCTGAATTAATTGTTTTAATTCACTGTCCTTTTTCATTATTACGGTATGTTTGATTATTTGTTTTAGCTCATCATCCATTTCCTGATCTCGTTGTCGTTCTGACATATTGTTTGCTGCTTTAATCACTGCAAATACTGTATCTCTCAAACTTATCTCTTTCTTCATTTGAAATCCTTGACAATGGATCTGCATTAGCATTTGATTTTCCTGTTCGGTACTTTATTTCAAAATCATACTCTTGTAAGGCTATTGACCATCTTATCAATTTGCTTGCTGCATCTCGATGTTTCATCAACCATTGTAACGGATCATGATCAGTATAAACAATAAATTTCCGACCTACTAAATATTGTCGAAATGTTGTTATTCCATATACTAACGCTAAAGTTTCTTTTTCGATTGTTGAATAATTTTTCTCATGGGGTTTTAATGATTGATCCTTTTCTCCTTCCTCTTTTTGTCCCAATACTGCTCCTAATGCAAAACCACTTGCATCTGTCATTAATATGAACATCTTTGTAAAATCTGGGCATCGCAATATTGGTTTATTTAACAACTTTTGTTTGAGAATATCAAAAGCATCTTGCTGAGCTTTATTCCACGTAAATTTAATAGTTTTCTTTAATAACATTGTTAATGGTTGAGCAACATGTGCAAAGTTTCTAATAAATTTTCTATAATAGGTTGCTAATCCGAGAAACTGTCTGACATCATCAACACTTTTTGGAATTGGATAATCTTTGATTTTCTTTACATTGTCTGGATTCGGTAGTAAACCTCTCCGTGAGATAATATGTCCAACATACACTACCTCTGACTTACCCCATTCACATTTTGATGGTTTGATTTTTAGATTTGCTTCTCTGAGCCGTTTAAACACTATTTCTATATCTCTCATATGCTCCTCGAAATCACTTGAAAATATTATAATATCATCTATGTACACTAAGGCGTGTGGAATATCTCTCAGTACAAAATTCATTCCTCTTTGAAATGTTGCTGGTGCACCTGTTAAACCAAATGGTAAAACATTAAATTCATACAATCCTTTTCCATCTGAAAATGCAGTTTTTCCTTTATCTGATTCTTTAACTTTGAATTGATTATAACCTTTATTTAAATCAATAACAGTAAAGTATTGCGCTTCTCCCATTTTGTCGAACATTTCCTGAGGAACTAGAATTGGATACGTATCTTTTCTTGTGACTTGGTTCAATTTTCGATAATCAATACAAAATCTTATTTCACCGTCTTTTTTCTTAACAACAACAATGGATGAAGAAAATGGTGAAAAGCTGTCTCTGATGATATTGAATTCCTTCATAGTCTTTATTTGTCTATCAATTTCCTCTTAATGTGCATAAGGAATTCTGTATGGTCGTAATTTAATTGGAGTTTCATCCATTAATGGGATTTCGTGCTCATTTATATGAGTTACTCCTAGATCATATTCATGTTTCGCAAAGACGTCTTGATATTTCCTCAATAGTTTCATAAATTTCTGTATTTGCTCTTGCGTCAAATCTTTACTGTTAACTTGAAGTTCTTTGTATATTGCTATATTTTTTGGTAATCTTTTATTGTCAATTTTTAAGATTTTTGTCAACTTTCCCTATTTAGTTTTTGGTCTTAATGCTATTTCTTTATCATTATTGTTAGTGATATAAACAGGAATTAATTGGTCTTGGACCTTTACTAGTTCGTCACACATGGGAATGTCATATTTTTCGATCAATTTCTCACTTGGTTGAAATATAAATTCATCGTCCGAAACTCCCAGTGTATTTACATAACAAATAACTTTACTTTGAGGTGGAACTTTTAATGTTTGGTTTAAAATACATCTCCTGTTTCATGAATGGCTTTTCCCGTTTCTCTCATAATCAAATTTACTGTTTTTAAATCAAGACAAACTCCTTCTAGTTGTGCTAAAACATCCATACCCACTAAACATTCCACTGGACAATTTTGCATTATTAGAACATCATGAGCAATTTCCTGATTTTTAATATTGAACTTGACTCTTATCTGCCCAATAATATTTAGTTTGTTTTTCGTCATCGATCGTACCACTTCTTTCTGTACTTCTGGTTGATAAAATTCGATCACTGTTTCATTTGGATTTTGAACTCTATTATAAATTTTTTGACGCATTAATCTCTTAATATCTCCTCCAATAAGTTTAGCAGCCAATGCATCTTTTAACTTGGTCCAATTTTGCCGATTGTATTCCTGTCGATTTGTTGCTAAACCTCTCTCGCTGCTCCTTTAAGATATAAGGGTAATCTTTGAATCATTATTGCTTGAGACCATCCATAAGCCGTTGCATACATATAGTAATCACTCATAAAATCAACAAATATAATTGGATCTCCTACATATTGCTCTACAGGCAATCTCTGACAACTGGCAAAATCATTATTTTCATTAATAACTGAAACTTGTAAATCTTCACTGCTCATTATCTTTTCCTTTTTACTCTGGCTTCGTAAATAATATCGGTTCACTTTAATAAATTATTTCGTTTCCCTTTTCAAAATCCCTTTTATAATTTCAATTTATCACACTTTATTTTTCACAATTTTTCTTTTCAACAATCTTTTCACCAACTTTTGATCACGTCGGGCTTACCAAAATATGTTGGGTTATAGAGTTGGTGACAATATTTGTAAATTCAAACTTTTACTCTGGCTCCAAAGCGTGTTTATTAATTCACAATTCAACACTCTCGAACACAATAAACTTTATTAATACCCACACGGAATAGTACAAACTTCAATTACAACAAATTAACTATAAACCAATTTATCATAAAGAGCTTATTTCGACACTACGTGAAGAAGAGCTCTTTCTGTAACTACAACAACAATCACTAGCCGTCAACTACTCAATTACAGAATGCGTTGATCGATTGTTCTATTTGCTTTTACCACACAATTTATTTAGTGCACTTTTACTTTATATTCAATTTTATAAAAGATTCTTTAACTTTTCTTTTCACTCTGTTTTGATTCTCGTTTTTGACTCTTTCGTCCCTAATTTTACTCTACTTTTGTCTCTAATTTCGTTTCGTTTTGTTCTCAATTTTGTTCTAAATCTGTTCTAAATTTGTTCTGATTTCTCGTCCACCAGTTTTCCTTTATATAGTTGTTTTGTTTGTGGCACTGGCGACAGATTCTGTTTACCATTTTCCTTTTCCTCTACATCAGCCTTATCTCTGATAGATGTCAAGATATTTTCCCATTTTCCTTTTCTGTTAAGCCGCCTTCTCCCGACAATTTCGCTATCTTTGACAAGCTGTCCAGATACGACTTTTTCCCTTATTTTGCTTTTCTGGAATTTGAAATTCCACCTTCATTTGTACTTCTTAATTAACAATGACCTTTGTTTTAATTTCTTGTTTGTTTCCTTTTATTTGATTTATCTTTCTTATTTTTAATTTCTTTTTACTTCTGTTTTCTTTTCTGAGTTTCCATAGATTGTCCCGTTTGTCATGACGATCTTCCCCCAGGTAATTTATCATTTTTATTATGTTATTTTCATTTATGTATCCTCAACAATACTTTATTTCAACTTTTCAATTTCGCCGGAATTCTTTCGCCATTTATTTTCAATATTTTTTGTCATTATTGTTAACAATCTCGTTTTTAAGTTACCCATCTTAGGGTTTTCGTGAATTATTTGGCACTATATACAGGTTTCACATTCTTTTCTAGACAAAGCGTCGATGTTACTATGATTTTAACCCAAAGTGGCAGGCGCGGTAGTTTGTAAATTAAAATAATAAATAAATGAATTAATAAATAAAAAATTAAAGATTGAAAAATATTTAAACAACAATACACACACAAAAGTCTTTAAATATTTCAACCATTTTGAAGTTCTCAAACTGTTTGTTGCTCCACCTAATATTTTCCCTTACTCATAATCGCTTATCATCATTGTTTGACAAGGCGATTTTTATATTTTTAAATATGTAAAATTGATGGTTACGCGACCCTATCCTAAATTGTGGTACTGGTATCTCGTTAGAGTTATAAGAATCGAGATATGATTGATGATAAATTTCAGTTCCCACTGAATTAACTCCTTTCGCTTTCATATTAGTCTTAGTGCCTAAGAGACTATAACATTTTGGTCTCAAGAAAACCCATTCATTATATCCATGTTTCATACTCTCATCCTTAAACTTGCCGATAGCAGAATCGAGTTTTCTAGAGTATAAAGGATGTGAAGGATCATAATTGAATGTGTCAAGCAGATTATCCCCAATCATTGCCGGTAATAATACATCTAATTTACAGTCTTTAATTTCTGTATCTCCGGCAACAATATTTATTATACAATTAAACTCATAGCTATACTTGTCCAATTCAATATATTGAAGTTGATACATACGCAGTTTAGAAAGATCTAGTACAGACTGCCCAATATAGCTAGGTCTATCTAAACAGATTTGATCCTTATTTAAATGTACCACAACTAAAATCACGAGCAATTGTGTTAGATTTTCTAAATTGAGGTTTTGATGCATATGTAATAAGCTTTTCGGCGGAGTTACAAAGTCGCAAATTCATGCGATTTTTTAAATTTTCGACTGATTTACCATATAGGCTATTATTATAAAGCTTAAATAAATATCTATAAAGCTCACTTGTAGAAGTCGCTCGTAATTATGTGTTTTTGTCAATATGTTTAAAAATTGATACTTGTTTAAATTTAATGGCACGATGAACAGTTACAACGACTGCCCCCAATTCAATATAAAGTTTTAAAAGTCTCCAACGAAGAACATGATTCTTCTTGGTCCAATGCGTGAGCATCAACTTTTCAACTTTAGAACCGAGTGGACACATCTTTTCCGGAACAAGAGGGAAATCGTTCAAATAATTATGCAACAGATTAGGGATATTTATATCGGCTTCAATAGTGTAACCATATGAAAGTTTATACACTCATGCAATATAGATTCAAGATTATTATAAACTCAAGTAAAATCGGCATACGGAAGTTTTTGGCTAAGAACCCAACTATACAAATTATTAATATCAATATGTAATAATTCTGTATTCTCTGAAGTTCAAACATGATGCTTGTTAACAAATGTCAAATCACCTCGTATTCCTACCTCATAGAAAGTGAACATTTCCATATCCTGCAAAAGTTCGATCGTCTCTTGTAACATCATGAGTGATGATGCCCATGACATACCAGAAATGCCATAGAAATTCAGAGGTTCAAGACCATTGTAAGCAATGACCTTTGCGCGGAATTGTTGGAAATAATCAGCCAATAGAAATACATCTAATTTAAGATAAGTTAACATGTAGTCCAAAGGATTATTACAATTCTGCCGAGTCCAAATTTGTTTGGCAGTAGCATATTCATCTGACGTAACACCTTCCCAAGTTGGTGGCAATTCAAGAGTAGATTCTAGAATTTCTAATGAAGTAGCAAAATTATAAGGGAAAATGCCTTTACAAGTCATAATAGAACCTTCATAAGCAGATGATGTAAAAGGAAGATCCGACAGAGTTTTTATAGCTTTTGACAAAGAACAATTAACAAATTGCATACTATCGATAAATTGAACAAGCAATTTTTTGATATAAGAGATTAATAATATAAATTTTTTAGTGGTAGTAGGAATAACATTCAACTCCTACGAAAGAAAATTATCAAGACCAAATTTCAAAATATGATGAAGATCATACCCCTTCAATTTATGAAAGACTACAGGAAGCTGTTTTTGAATTAGGCGAGAAATATTACATTTACTACAGGCAGTACCGAGATACTTGCCAGAGAAATTATCATGATCTCGAACGTTGCGAAGAATAGATGAAAGTAACAGGTTGTAGAAAAACTGAAAGCACGATTTTCAGCCCAAGTCATAGTTTTTAGAAGTGTTTTGCTATGAATTTCATAATAAGGGATAACTATTCCAAAACACAATCAGAACCAATGAAATTATAATATGATTTTGTATTTGTGTAGTTGTTAATTAGTCAAAGGCCTGCGGATATTGGATAATGTATTTGATGATGTTATTACATCTTTAGGTAAAAACCGATTCGAAATCGGCATAAATTACAAATGTTGGGGCAATTGTTTTTGCAAAATTTTCGAATTGCAAGTTTTTCTATGTAGGAAAAGTGTAAAGAGTTGTTCCTATCTGATTTTTACTACACAATGCTACATGTCTATCAAAAGCATGTTATAATCGAAATACATTAAGGCAATGAGAGCGCCAATTAACTCTTATTCTTATCGAGCAATCTATATTAGGATGACAATTCATTAAACGTTGCAAAGTTGATAATGGCCGTATAATGATAGTTATCACCATCTTCAAGAAGTAACAAGTACACAGGTATGCCCTCAATAAGTATAATATCAAGATGTGTTGATTGTTGTATTTTGATAAACAAGTTTCTTTTATTTAAAGAGAACAAATTTAAATGTGATTTGTGAATATTATAAAACTCTATCTTTACCAAAAGAATTTATACCTATACCAGAACTGTTCTATTTGCAGTAATTTGTACCTCATTTTCAAATACTCCATATATTATAACATGCACAGGTTCTGCAATAGCTTTTGCAAACTTTATATCTAATCGTAAATTTTCATTTTGAAGTAATTGACTCTGATTCAAATCAAAATCAGGTGCCAAAACAAATATAAAGAACGGATATTTGGTTTTGAATTCTTCAAGAGTTATACCACAATTCAAATTTTTATCTAAATAGCCCATATTTCTCACAATACTTTGCATATATGTAGCAGAGTAATTATCATTATCACAATCTTGATTATGTTTCTCTATAATCAGTATTTTTAGATAATGACAAGGATGTAACACCAAAGTTTTTGAAAATTGAGCTTGAAGTACTGTATTATCCATTATATTGAGTTTCAGATTGAAATTTTATCAGAATAAAGTTTGGCATTCTTCTATCTCCAAATATTTGTTCTTTATAGAATGAAGAAGCACTTTTGGCAATTCCAAATGAAACAATTTCTTTAGTTTTCAGTGGATAGATTACATGCTTATAATTATGACCCAACTGATGACCTGCTAATAACGACGGATCAACTCGAACTCGTCTTACTAGTAATTTTGCATCAACTAATTGACATATTGGTTGACCATTAGCACTAGTTAGTGATAAAGCAGAATCGGTTCTTTTCAACCAAATGTGCACATTGACTCCTGGAAGTAAATATTTTGGTTGATCTAGAAAGTCTAGATGTAATTGTAAGGAGTTAGTAAATCTCTATATAAAATTATTATGGTTAAATGGTAGAAGTGAGATCAGTTAGTAGAAATAATTATTTCTGTTAAATTTGTATATTTAAATTCTATATTAAATTATATCATATTATATTAAATTATATTAAATTAAATCAATTAAATGTATGACCGGTAATTACATTAATATTAATAATTATCACGCCTCGGTGTTTAAATATTCTAGTAAACGGCTCAATTTTTGAAGTTGTTATAAAAATAAATGCTTGAAGAAGACTTGAATTTAATTGCGTCTAACATGGCGACCACGACCACGGATTTATTGATAAGCAGACTTTTACCTGAGAAATTTCACAAAGGCGATGATTTAGAAAATTTTATCAAGGATTGTCAAAGGTTTTTTTGGCGCGACAAAAACAACAATTAGGATGCAAGTAATATTAACTACAACATTACTTGACAGATCGCTAATGGAAGATTATGAAGCAGCCGAAGGAAAAACTATGGAAGAGAAACTTCGATATGCATTTTCAAAACCGACATCATTAATGGATGATCTAAAAGAAGCTTTGAGTTATGAACAAGGATCAGATTCAGCCGAAACTTTTATAGAGAAAATTAAAAAGATGACAAAGAAATTAATAGCGCACAAATGGGATGAAGAAGAAATAGAAAAATGCCTGCTTACAAACTGTGTAAGAGATCGAGAAGTTAAAAAAGAGATCGAGATGAAAGATTTGAAAACATCAGAAGAAATAAAAGCGACAATAAAGAAATTAGAAAAGGTAAACAAAATTATGGGCCATATTAATGTTGTGAAGACTTCACCGGTTGTTCAAAACTACAGAAGCTACAGAGATGTTGCTCAAAGAGGAATGGTAAACGGAAATAATAATTTCAAGCAGCGAAACGTCAGTAACCGACAATTGGAATGCTGGACATGCAAGAAAACTGGTCATGTGAGTCGAGAATGCCAAATGAAAAAGAAAATGACGTGTTTTGCATGCGGAGTTGAAGGCCACGTACGGCGAGAATGTTCAACGATTCAATGCCAGAGATGTCACTTACGTGGACATAAGGAGATTGACTGCTATACAAATTTGGAAAGAAGGAAGTTTCAAACTAATTCAAACATGAGAAACAATAATTATTATGCCCATCGAACCACAAGCTATCAACAAAAGATCAACAATCCAGGAAGAACAATTGCAGCAATTGAACCTAATGATGAGACGATGCCACTTGAGTATTCAGATGATGCAGAAGACAAATATGAGGATATTCAGCACCCAAAAGTACATGCTTCGACACGGGAGGCAATGATCGGAGCAATATACTAGGTAATTTTGATATTGATGTAAATATTGGTCATAATAATTTTAATAATGTAAATAATCCTTATATATATAATAATGTAGAACCTTTATGTAATAAAATTTGTAATTTTAAAAAGTTTCCTTTAAATAATTTTAAATGTTATAGTTATTTTAATGCTGATCGATCTTTAATAAATAATAATAATAATCCTAAGAATCAAGAAGAGTATAATGAAATTAAAGAAGCAGAATATAATAATAAAATAGTAAATGAAAAAGTTTATAAATTTATTAAAAAGGCAGTAGATAAATTAGAGAGAAAGGAAATTGGGTGGATTAATGAAATATCAGAGGAGCAAAATATTTTCACTAAAGATGAATGGAAACGACCGAAATTGAGTTATGACAAAATGCAAGGTAGACCGAGTACAACTCTTGAAATTCAGGGCTATAGAATGGAATGCTTACTAGATACAGGAGCAAGAGTAAATGTAATGGCAGAAGCAGTTGTGGAAAAATTAGTGAATGTGAAAATCATAAAAACAGATGAGATGTTAAGATGTGCAAATGATAGTAAATTAGAGACAATCGGAAAAATATATATTGATGTTAGAATTGGTAATATGGAAAAAAAAATAACATTTATAATAGTTAAAAATATTGTTCCAGATATAATAGGCGGAGTGGAATTGCAGAAAGAGTTTGGAATTGAATTAAACTACATCAAGCAAAATGAAGAAGGATATAATGAATCTGTGTGTGAAATAGAAGCTAGATTTGGGGAAAAGATTACAGATAACGAGAGATGTCAAAAAGCAATAGAAATTCTAAGATTAAACGAAAATAAAAGACTGTTAGAGATTGTTAAAAACAATAAAAGTGTTTTTATGGCTAATAACTGGGATATCGGATGTACTGATTTAATTGCACATAAAATCATCACAAAAGAAGGGCCAATTATGATAAAACCCAGAAGACAACCCATCAATTTAGAGGAGAAAATAAATGCTGCTATAAATAATTTAGAAAATAATGATATCATAAGAAGATGTAATTCACCTTGGAATACGCCGTTAGTATGCGTGTGGAAAAAAGACAAAAAAGATATCAGACTTTGTTTAGATTTTAGACAGCTTAATAAGATTACTGAAAGACAAGCTTTTCCTATGCCGAATGTAGAAGAAATTCTAGATACATTACATGGATCTAAGTACTTTAGTTCTATAGACCTTGGGAACGCTTATTATCAGGTGAAATTGGACATAGAATCGCAAGAAAAGACAGCATTTTCTACTAAAGAAGGGCAATTTTGTTTTAATAGAATGCCTTTTGGCATTGCGGCGGCACCGGGTACATTCCAAGAATTAATGACAAAAATATTGAAAGATCTATGGAAAGAAGGAGTTATGGTGTATTTAGACGATATTTTAATTTTTACAAGAACAATTGAAGAACATTACAATGTGTTTGGAAAAGTTCTAGAGAAAATAAGGAAGCTAAATTGAGAATCAACCCAGAAAAATGTCAGTTATTAAAGAGCGAAGTAAAGTTTCTAGGGCACATTATTAACAGTCAGGGGATTCGGACAGATCAAAGTAAAATTGAGGCTATTAAATCATTTCAGAGGCCTAAGTGTATAAAGAATTTGAGAAGCTTTTTAGGTATATGTAACTATTATCGGAGATTTATTAAGGAATATGCAACAAAATCAAGAGCGCTAGAAAGCATATGTGGAAGCAATAGTGAAAAAATAATTTGGACTGAGGAATGTGAGAAAGCTTTCGAAGAAATGAAAATGGCGTTGACTACAGCGCCAATTCTCGTATTTCCTGATTTCAAGAAAGAATTCATATTAGATACAGACGCAAGCTTTGATACAATTGGAGCTGTATTATCACAAAGAGATGAAATGGGTCATGAACACGTTATTGCATATGGATCCCATGCAATGAGTAGCCATGAAAGAGGATATTGTATAACACGAAAAGAGCTTTTGGCTATATATTATTTCTGTCGCCATTTCAACCATTATTTATACGGTAAACGGTTTGTTTTGCGCACTGATCATAAAGCAATAACTTTTATGTTAACGACAAAGAAACCTATAACAGCACAGTTCCAAACGTGGATAAATTACTTGAGCAGTTTAGACATAAAAATGGAGTTCAGAAAAGGTACGGCGCATACGAATGCAGATATGCTGTCTAGAAATACATGCGGCAAATGTGTACAATGTTTGATGGACCATGATAACCCCAAATCAGGGCGATTAAAAACTAGATTGTTAACATTGATGACCGAAAATAATGGAAATGAATGGCAAAGAGATAATGCAGAAATACAAGATATAAAAGATCAAATAAATGAAAGGAAAAATAATAAATATATGTTAAAAGGAAATATTATCTATACCAATCAAAACAAAATATGGATACCAGAAACAAAAAGACGAGAAATGATTAAGGAAACACATTTATTATTATGCCACGCAGGAGTAGAAAAAGTTATTAAATATATTAGGAACAATTTTGATATGGAAGATTTGCTAAACGAAGTAAAAGAGACTATTTCAATAGGTGAAGCATGCCAGAAAAACAAAGTTTTAACTACAAGGTCAAAAGAAAAAACCCAAGTAATTCAAGCTTCAGAACCTATGGAGAAAATATACATGGATATTTGCGGTCCATTAAGAGAAACCTTCAGAGGAGAAAAATATATTTGTGCAATAATCGATCATTACAGTAAATACATATCTCTAACTCCTAGTAGAAAGCAAGATGAAAATACAATAAAGGCAGTTTTGTTAAATAATTGGATATTGAAATTTGGAGCCCCTAAGGAACTACATGTTGATTGTGGAAAAAATTTCGAAGCAAATAGCATTAAAGAACTAGCAAAGGCAGCAGGAATTGAGTTGATATTTTCGAGTCCGTATCATCATAATACTAATGGTGTAATTGAAAGACAATTTCGTACTATAAGAGACTATATTAACGCGTCACTCAGAGAAGGAGTTAAAAAAAGCTGGGCAGAATTAATACCTGATATAGAATACGTTTTAAATGCGACAGCTCAAAAAACTATTGGAGTGAGTCCAGCAGAAATTATATTTGGAAGAAAGATTAATAGATCGCAATGGCATAGTAATAATGAAGTGGATAGGAATGAAATCATGCGGAAATTAGAGGCTAAAAGACAGCAAACGAAAGAAATTGGCACAGCTAGGAACTTAGAAGTGGGGGACAAAGTATTGGTGAAACAAGAAATTAGAAACAAAGATCATGAGAGATATGAAGGACCATACACAGTAATAAAACGAAATCATGAAAGAAGTTATTTATTAACAGACGAAAACGGGAGAAAAATAACGAGGAATATAGAAAAGTTAAAGCATTTTAAAGAAGGGGGGATGTAAGGAGTTAGTAAATCTCTATATAAAATTATTATGGTTAAATGGTAGAAGTGAGATCAGTTAGTAGAAATAATTATTTCTGTTAAATTTGTATATTTAAATTCTATATTAAATTATATCATATTATATTAAATTATATTAAATTAAATCAATTAAATGTATGACCGGTAATTACATTAATATTAATAATTATCACGCCTCGGTGTTTAAATATTCTAGTAAACGGCTCAATTTTTGAAGTTGTTATAAAAATAAATGCTTGAAGAAGACTTGAATTTAATTGCGTCTAACAGTAATGACGAACACATCGTAAAAATCTTTGAGCCTTTAATCCACTTTTTTCTTTCGTCATTTGTTGGCGCATAGCCCATAGGAGTAAGACATGTATTTTTAGTATTGGTATTATAATTTAAAATAGTTTCTATTATCGCCTTGTGAATATATGTCTTGTTGCCACCTTCAATCTTGATATTATTAAATTCAAGAATAGCATCTTTAAAAAGCGTATGATACAAGAAATTATTATGTATCGTAGCATCAGCATCGCCCAAAGCCTTTTTATCTTTATCTACAACCTTGATATGAACAGTTAGCAATGTAACATTCAAATCTAAATATTCAGTTTGAGAACCATTGATGTAAAATTTCACATCATTTTTACTATCTGTAATAGAATTCATTGAAAAAACTTCTTCGATATTCGATAATAGCTTGAGGCGATGGTCGATCAAATATACACAATTCAGATTTATCGCAAATCATTTTTCAAATATAGTTCCATGTCTTCTCATCCGTTTGTTTATATATGATGACCTGTGTTTTTAACGTTTTGGAACATTTGCTGGAGGTGGTTCTGTTTTTTCTTCTTTTTGAAACATGCCCGCAACACCCGGTAAGACCTTTCTTAGTTCAGATAAAGCATTAATTTTCAGAGATGGTAATATCCTTTGATCATTCATAATGACATTTTCAGCAGTTGAGGTTGAAACCGGTAAATACATAGGATTTTTCATTATTACTTGTACAACATCATCCTGTTCATGTTTCTCAACCCAAATAGATTTCGATAGAGGAACCGCGGAATCACCAACAATTATGGGTTCAATATATATTAGTATAGATGAACGTTTGATGATGAAGTTTAATTAATGTCGGTTTAATCGAGCCTTCATTAATTTTATCGTCTTGTAGATATGTTGCTTTAGATAACCCTAATGTTTTATCAGGTTTTTGTCAAAAATAATTTCAGAAATGTCATTATTCAAAGAGAATCTGAAATATTTATTTTCTTGAAGTTCTAGAGATTTGAAAATATATCCACAATTTTGAATTAAATATGTTTGCAATTCATCCAGTTTGGTTATGTATAAATTGTCATTAAATGTAACTGTATGAGATACATCAATCGGAAACTGTACTGTTAGCCTAATTGGTTCTGTAGTCGCGCCAACCTTGGTAAATCCAGGATTTTGTATCTTCAATGTATCTGTATAACTCTTTATACCCAATGTCTTTATTTCGAATCGTTTTGCATTTGCCAAATTATCAAATGATACATGAAATGGAGTATGATGACAGTTAAAGTAAAGAAAATCTCGAATCGAGATTCTCGATCAATATACATCGTAACATCTCGGTCGTAAGTATTTGTTATATCAATAAAATCATCTACGTTATCAATTACAAAATTTTTATATTTTGTAACTGTTTCCTTCTTTTTCTAGACGATTCTGGATTTACTATAAAATGAAAAAATATCTTGTACACAAATGTGAAATTCAATAAAACCACTTCCCACTCACCATGTAAATAAATAGGATTTTGTAGTTCTACCATAAATTTACTTGCTTCATTATCTAAATGAATAAGAGGACAACTATTGCTGGGTAAAAGAGTATAAAAATTTAATTTACTAAATCTTTTGCTGATATCCATGCCATTTGACATAGTATTGTTTGTAGTTTTCAATATTTTTTGAATTCTAAATACTTTTGATGAAGGATTGACTTTTAATTCTTGTTCATAAAATTTCCCTTGTACAATATTTTGATCATAGTCTTTAATGACATACATTACTGGATATTGTTTAGTATTGATTTTCGAAATTACAAAGACTTCATCACTCCAGTTTGTATCAAAATATTTTATGAATGGAGATGCACTAATTCTACTAATTCACCGATTTTATATTTTGGATTTTTAATTTTTTCAGCCTTTTTCGAAAACTGTAAATCAATAGATTGTTTTGAAGAAATATCTACAGGTCTCAAACCTTTCAAATCTTGATGTGATGAATGATTATAACCATATATAATTTTAGGCAAAACATTTATCCACTTCTTATTTTCTTGATGCACAAACAAATGTTTCAGGTTATCTCTCAATCTTACAACATGAGTGGCTTTGAATTGAGAAAGCAGAGTAATGATTGATTTTGAGTTTATCCAGGATTTGTTGCACTTTACTGCTGTAAAATTCCTTTCCTGAAGAAAAATAATGAATTTGATAGTACAAATATTTTACCCAAATCTGTTTGTAAGTTGTCTTATATTGGTCAAAAAGTGTTAGATTTGTTTAAACTACGGATGTACCAGCTTCAGTATCTGGAATTGGCTAAATATAGGAACAAATTTAATTGTGATATAAATATCGTTGCTGGGGTCACTGACTCCTTTTTCTTGAGGTTTGGCACTGTAAGCTTGACGTTCTTTTACTGACAGTGATTCGTGACAATCTTTAAGACACTTCCAACTATGATCCATCACATCCCTTATATTCGAGAACCCTTGATTATGTGATAGGGAAGTTTAAAAATGAAAGTAAAGGTCTTGGGTATAAGGAGTGGGTTATCTTAAGACCTAAGTGTTATGGTTTGTTAAGGTCCAAAGATAATTTAAAAGCAAAGGGAGTCAGATTGATAAGGACTGAAATTGGGCACCAGTCATATTTAGACTGTTACAATAACAATGTAGTATTTTCTGTACCACAAACTAGAATAGGAACGCGCAACCACCAACTTCTTACGTTTAAAAATACCAAGATTGCCTTGTCAAACAACGATGACGAACGATTATGAGTGGCGAAAAATTATAGTCTCGCATTTGGGCATTATTTAAGACTAGATGCCTTAGATGTTGATCAAGTATTTTCAAAAATTGGTCCACTATTCGGATTCCTAGCAATCATCTTTATGGATAACGGTGAACGACAGACCCTGAGCACCATACAACCCATCGTATTCTACGCAAGATATGTAGATTATATCTTTTACACGACAAAAAGCAGAAATGAAGAGGAGGAAATATTTCAAACATTCAATGCGGCTCACTGACATATTACGTTTAAACTCGAATACACTGAAGAAGATGGATCCTTTAAATTATTGGATTTAAGAATTAAAATACAAACAAATACTCCAAGATACTTGTTCTACACAAAACCAGCTCGCAAAGAAATATTTATGCACCTATGATCAGCGCTTCCTTACTTGCAGAAATTACATGTCATAAAAAACGAGAAACGAATGATAATTAATTGCTTATTAAGATGGTTAGAAGAACATTCGAATTGCCCGTTAGAAGAAATATTGTTCTACTAAAAAATGAAAACGTAGTAATACACTACATGAGATTAAACGTTATTAAAGCTAACATTCAATTTCCAGATATTGCGCTTTGGTTTATATGTGCTGTATTTGTGTTAAATTTACATTTCTATCACTTTCTCATTTTCTATATAAAAGATTTTATTGATTAAAACATTAAAATTTAAAGCACATATAAGTTTTTGTGTTACCATAATACAGCCTATCGATTTTATTTGAATAATATAACTTCTTATATATTGAAAGTAAATTAAAGTAAGAATTTTAAATTTATTATTACAAAGTTTGAATAATCGCAAGCTTTTAAGAAATGAAATTTTTTATGAAATAATTTTCAAAGATAATTTTAAATGGAAAGTTTAATGAAATAATTTTCAAAGTTAGATATCTTGTTGTTTTAATAATTAGGAATTTGCGGTTTTTGTGAATTAATTAAAACTTGTTATTTATAAATTCTTTGATTAAATATATATTGTTAGTTTCAAGATTTTTGCTGCAAATTTAAAGATGGATCTAAAAATGGATTTAATAATGGATCAGAGATATAGAAGAATGGTTGCTGACAAATGGACAGCGATTGACAAGCACTTTCGATGTGTTATTAGTGGCAGAAGCAAAGACAGTGTGGAGAAACGTCAGAGAAACAGAAACAACAGATGTAAAAGCCAAAGCGTCTTAAATACGTTCACAATTACAAAATCTATAACTGACAAAATCAGAGAATTGGCAGCTATGGAACAGGAAGATGATGAAAGGTTTGCAGCTTTTGAGATACGGCTAAGAAAAGCTTTAGCTGAAGTTGTAAATTCAGGACGATCAGAAGAAGATATTGTTCAAGACATCATCGCAAATAAAGCACGCGATGCGAGACTGCGGGAGATACTATTGACGAAACCAGAAACAAAAATTGAAGAAACGAGATCATTGGCGAAAATTTTTGAAAGTAACAAAAATGGAAACCATAAAACAGAATTTGTTAAAGCAATCGGTCAAAGAACATGCGCTAGCGTGACTGAGGGAGGGCAGGTGAGAATTCAACAGAATACCCAAAATTCCATGCCAGGCAATCAGAAGACCGATTTAGTCACCACAGATCAAGAAGAGACGAATATCCTATACGCGGACCAATACAATATGAAGGAAATAACCATGGTCGTCGAGAACAATCTCCAAGAGAACAATTCTTGAGAAATGCGAGAATCCCGAATAGCTCAGAAAGGAAGCTGCCAACAATATCCATGAAGAATATAGCAAGGAGGCTGTACAACGAAAGTAGAGGACTACCACAAGCATCGGTCCCAAAATTAACGGTAGGTGATTGTTTTTGCTGTGGCGAAAAGGGACACAGAAGGTATGAGTGTCCACTGGGAAATAAATGCCTGATATGTGGCAAGGAAGGTCACGGTTTCCGAGATTGTTTTTCGTTACGGAAAGAGGTTCCACACCGATATCAAAGGATAGCATGCATAGAAGAAGAAGATTCAAAATCTGAAAGAAGAGATTACACCGAGAACAGCCAGGATTTCAGAACTGTTCACATCGACATGGAAGATAGATACAATGTCCCTGAAAAATATACTATATTGAGAGAAGACGGAAAAAACAACAGCGACTCCATGGGTTTCATTTCGTCGGTGGAGTCAAGACAATAAATTACAAAATAAGAAATGAACGACAAAGAGGCGAGGCAGAAGAAGAGATGTACCAGACGAAAGATGGAAGAAGTTGGAGTAAAATAATGTTGAATAATGCCGAAACAGAGATGTTATGGGATTCTGGAGCATCAGTAACAGTCATGAGCAAGAGTTTGTGGGAGAAAATAGGCAAACCAGAACTTAAACGTAGTATGATATTATTGTGCGGAGTTTTTTCAACTGGAGGCGAAGAAGCAATGGGATACATGACTATACCGGCCACATGGAATCAGAAGACCAAAATAATCACAGTAGTAGTGGT
Source organism: Schmidtea polychroa (assembly GCA_959609185.1). Taxonomy (NCBI): domain Eukaryota; kingdom Metazoa; phylum Platyhelminthes; order Tricladida; family Dugesiidae; genus Schmidtea; species Schmidtea polychroa. The sequence continues at coordinate 277,555 of CAUHTR010007304.1, forward strand.
AAAAGAGATCAAACCCGAATTCATAAGGGGCATTGATACAATGAAAGAGTTTGGAGTAAAGTTAGTGAAAATCAATAATATAGAAACGTCATTGATAAACAAAATTTACACTGATGAAGAAAGAATAAATAAAGCACTAGTGGCGATGGCATGTGACAATAATAAAGATATTGAAGGAATGATCAGGGAATACGGCGGAATTTTTATGGCATCGAAATTCGATCTGGGATTTACAAACTTAGTTCGATATGAGATGCGGATAACAAGAGGCCCAATAATGCAACATCCTCGACGTCAACCAATGCACATGGAGAAAAGGATTGAAGAACTGATAAAAGAGTTAATGAAAGCAAATGTTATTCGATGTTGCAAGAGTCCTTGAAATGCCCCGTTAGTTATAGTAGGAAAGAAAGATGGACCTATCAGGATGTGTGTAGATTATCGTGGATTAAATTCCATAACAGAAAAAGAGTCATTTCCTATGCCTAACACCAAATTCTTACTAGACTGTCTCGCGAATGCAAAAGTATTTTCGTCAATCGATTTAGGTCAGGCGTATTATCAAGTGGAGTTGGCTCCAGAAATTCAAGAAATGACTGCATTCAGTACAAGAGAAGGACAATTTTGCTTCAATAGACTACCGTTTGGCTTAGCAACAGCTCCTGCGACATTCCAGAGACTGATGCACACAGTGCTAGAAGGAATGCTATTCAAGGGAGTAGTAGTTTATCTAGATGATATCTTGGTATATGGTAAAAGTAAAAAAGACCACGATGAGCTATTAAGGGAAATATTCAGAAGAATTAAATTGGCAGGACTGAAGATAAATCCAGAAAAATGCAAATTCAATAAAACAGAATTGTGTTTCCTTGGTCACACAATTAACGAGAAGGGTATCCAGACAAACAGGAAGAAAGTGGAAGAGATCGAGAAAGCAGAAGTACCAAAATGTTCAAAATAATTGAGATCGTTTCTTGGATTAACGAACTACTATAGAAGATTCATCAAAGACTATGCCAAAATCGCCGAACCATTATACGCTGCAACATCTGGATGCGATAAAGATATAAATTGGACTAAAGAATGCAATGAGAGCTTCCAAACTCTGAAGAGACGGTTGTGCGAAGCACCTATCCTTGATTTTCCAAGAGAAAATAGGACTTTTATCTTAGACACAGACGCTAGTTTCGGAGCCATTGGTGCAGTTTTGAGTCAAATTACAGAAGATGGAGAAGAATCTGTCATAGCTTATGGCTCGAGACATATGTCATCACATGAAAAGGGATACTGTGTAACCAGGAAAGAACTGCTCGCCGTACATGAATACGTCATGCATTTTAGAGAATATCTGTACGGAAAAAAATTGATAATTCGCACCGACCACAAGGCATTGGTTTTCATGAACACTACAAAAACGCCAATCAGTCCGCAATTCCAAACATGGTTAGCTAACCGGTCGGAATATGATTTTGAACTAAAATATCGGAAAGGCGAAGAACACTCAAATGCAGATGGACTATCAAGATTAAAAAGTATAGTTTGCACCCAGTGTCAAACAAGACATGAAGAAGCTAAGGAAGGAAAATCAAAGATTAGATATATATATACTATCCAAAGAACAAAGGCTATGGAAAAAGTATGGGAACAACAACAAAAGGACATTCGGTTTCAAGAGCTGCGAGAGATATTGGAAAATGGATGTACACGGGAGAAAAAGAATTGTTTTCCTTTTAACGTAAAAAATACACAAATTGATGGAGGATTAATAACAGTAGAAAAGAACAAAAATATCTTAATGTTAGTCCCAGAAACATTTTCAGGTCTGTTAACAACAACGCTACATGAAGAACTATGTCACATTGAAGTTAAGAAATTATTTCATTATATGGAAAAGATATTTTATTGGCCGAAAATGCAAGAAACAATCCAACTCTGTTTACAATGTTGCGAGATCTGCGCTAAGAGAAAGATCGATCAGACAAGAACCAATGAAACATTTATTCCTAGATATAGCTCTGAATTTCTAGAACAGATTGTTATAGATGTGGCTTACATGGAAATAAACGCCATAAAAAAGTATATGGTAGTAATGGTGGACCGTTTTAGCAAACTGATTTCTTTAACTGCAATCACAAAGCAAGACGAAGGGACCATTTTCAAAACAATACTTAATAGTTGGATCTATCGATTTGGAAAACTGAAGAGTATTTTAACAGATAGAGGCCGAAATTTCGAAGGCAATTTCCTAAGACAGAAGCTACAGAAACTTGGAATCAACAGGAATTCAGCTCACCTTATCAGCACCAATCAAATGGTTTAGCCGAAAGAGCCATACGAACGATAAGAGATCTTATTACAGCAACATTGGCAGGCGGATGTGAAGAGAGAAACTGGCACGAACTTCTACCCAGAACAGAGTTCACTATAAATAGCAGTCTACAAAGTGCTACAGGTTTATCACCATTTGAGATAATTTATGGACCGAGTGTTAACCTACACTCTAACCTGAAACAAGCCGAGATATCAAGAAGCGAAAGAATCGAAGACGCGAGATTTAACTCGAGTAAAGCCGCAGACACTATGAGAGCTATGGATAAGACAAAGAGGGGCACTTGTGTTTTCGAGGTGGGGGAGGAGGTACTTGTACGTAAAGAGCCGCAGAACAGGCACAATGATGGTATGCAATACGATGACCCATATAAAATCGCCAGATTTCTATCACCTCATCGAGTCGAACTACATTCACAAGAAGGAACGAAAGAAAGAAGAATCGAGTGGCTGAAGAAGTGGAAAAAGTCTTAAGAAGGGGAGAGTTAGATATCTTGTTGTTTTAATAATTAGGAATTTGCGGTTTTTGTGAATTAATTAAAACTTGTTATTTATAAATTCTTTGATTAAATATATATTGTTAGTTTCAAGATTTTTGCTGTAAATTTAAAGATGGATCTAAAGATGGATTTAACTTTCAAAGACAAAATTTATTACAAATTTTTATTAAATTAATTTCAAAGACAGATTTCAATAAATTTCTACTACTAATAATAATAGTAAATAAGGGTTATATTTAGTAAATAAGTAAATAAAAGTAATAAATTTTGAAAGATGATGAGAATTGTTAGTAATAATTAAAATTAAAAATAAATTAAGCGTAAAAAAATTGATCAAAGTAAATTATGGGCTTATATTTTTAAAATAATATAATCATTGTTCAAAGATTTTAAAAATTTAAGTAATGTTTTTAAGTTAAGTAAATTAAAGTACAAAATATAAATTAAAGTAAAATTTTAAATAAGTTAATTTAAGTAATAATTTTAATTTTATAATCAAAATGTTTGAATGAAAGTCAGCTTTTGAGAAATGAAAATCTTTAATGAAAATATTTATGAAATAATTTTTAAAGAAAATTTAGATCCAAATTTTGCTAATAATAATAATAATAATTCAACCAAATACTTTACAACTAAAGACTTTACTAACAAAACATAAAAATTAACTAAAATAACAAATAAAAATTAACAAAACAATAATAAAGATACAAAATTTATTCATCATCATAAATTTGCTTATAATAAACTCTTCTTTATTCAGCAAGCAGAATATATATATAGGATTTGGTGCTTTTCGTTATATTTAAATCAATACTATTATTTAGTGATTGTTATAATGAATTTGAAAATTACACCTTGTTTTTATCCATTACTCAATAGAAGCATTTTGGAATTGATGAAAAGAGGTAGAAGAGTTAAACAAAATAAATTCCACAAATACTTAGAATAGTACCGTTAACTTTTGAACCTGATTTAAAAGAATAATTAACAAGATGTTCAAGCAACTTCTAATATGGCGACCTATATGGATTCTTTATAAAGAAGCTATTTCAGAGCGATTACTATAAAGGAGATGATGTAGAGATATTCATTATAGAATGTGTTAATAAACATTTAAAAAATCATATTTTACCTTTTTCTGACATGTTTGAAAATAATTTAAAATTAAAAATAATTTTGTTTATACTTTTATTTAAACATTAACAACATTTTCCGTGAATTATTATAGTTTTTGATACACTTTTATACATGTATATACAACTTCTAACCCAGTCAATAGTTTCAATAAATTCTTTAATTTTTCACATCTGGTATCATTCTCTTTTGCTTTTTTAGCTAGTCTAATCATCATAATCCATCAACCATGAGCATCGACTCGTGGCATAATTTCTGATTCAGTAATCTAAATAATGATGATGTCAATTTGATCAATAAAAATAATACCTCTACAGACCATTGAAAATAATTATCAAAGTCTGAGCCTGATTTTTCTAAAATGTTTCATACACATGAAACCTAGAATAATTCGAGACCATTTAATGTCATCATCGAATAATGTATAAAATATTTCCTCGAATAATTTTTTCTGTGCGATTAACAAGGAATTGTAGATTAATAATCACATTGTTAGTTTCTTTGTTGGAGACAAGACCTTTCAATATGTCAATCATAAATGCTGTTAATTAATTGTTGAAATGTTGGTATATTTATATTATTGCTGTTGAGATGTATTATAAATAAAAGAATATGATTGGTTAAACATACAAGAAAAATTAATCCTGTAGGGCTAACTGTGAAAATTTACAAACTACTGCTTCTTCTCTTTCATCTTTCTACTTATACTGTTCTCTTCTCTGTGGCTCCTGATAAGCCACTCTTACGTAACTTTTCATAGCGTTTATCTGATCTCTCTGTTTCTCCACTTTATCCATCAGAATTAGTGTTTTCTTTATCTAATCTGAGCTTTTTATCTTCCGCAATTTTTCTTCTTTTTCAACTACTTTATTCTCTGCTCATACTATCAACATTTTTGTTGTTAACTTTTCATTGGTGAAATTTTTATTCCTGAACAACCTGTTGATAAAAAAAACTAAATATTTTCTCAATAAAAACCCACAATCCAATTAAAACGATTGTTATCATTAAAAAATTTGCATTCGCAAAAAATAAGTTTTTAATGATTGGTAAATTGGTATCTACCTTCAGCAAGTCAATCAAACCAATACACCTAAATCCAGAATATAAAAGTTTCTATAATCTAAAAAAAATCGATAAAATTATATTATAGCAACACACAAACTTACCTGTGTGCAAAAATTTAATGTTCCGAATGTTAAAAGTTTTATTATAGGAATTGAGAAAGTGACAGAAAAATAATTTTACATACAAACACAGCACACATAATATAAAATACACGCTAATTTAATATAGCTTTTTTTATTCCGAAAGTAGAGAGTCATTAACATACTGTTAACATATCATTAATTTAAAATTATTAAAATTCATGGCTGAAAAAATTTGGATTTTGAATCTGACAACTCAACTTTGAGTTTTCGAGAAATGGATGACAAAACATCGTAAGATCTATTTATAAAATATTTTTGAAGTTAATATTTCTTTCGATTTTCAGATATTTCTTTGAAGACACTTCCATTTTGCGAAGGTGAAGATCTGACAATGTAAGAATTTTTTTATTTAATTACAAATAATTAAAATATTTTACAGCATATCACATATTTCTAGTCAAACGCCTTTGTGTGAAGATATTCAACCAGTTCCATCGACATCTTTGGAATTGAAGAAAAAAATTCAAAAATCGTAAATTTTAATAACTTTTTTTAAAAAAATAATATTTTCATAGAATTTCAGAAAATGACAAAATCCGTCTACATCGTCAAAGAGGCTATTGAAAATGAGCTGGAGAAAGAAGATTACAAAAACTTAAAAAACAATTTTATCCATATACGCCTAAATGTCTTAAAAAAATAAATGTGTTTGGTGATTATTTTATTTCTTTTTAGTTAAAAATATATCTAACTTACATTTTATTGAAATAATTCCAAATTAATAACATATAAAATACCTAAAAAAACACCTGAAATTTAATTATCAATATATTATAAATATATTATAAATGCTGATTACAAGTAATATTTAAGAGCTTGAATAATGATCTCATAATTATATAAAATCAAAATTCAAGCCTTAAAATATACTTAAATTTAAAAAACTTACTTCTAAAATCATAAATAAAATTGAATTGAAAATCAAAAAATGAAATAAACTCTCTCATAAATGGTGAGTCACCACACCAACATGTATTATAGAGACTTTTAACATGTGGAATTATGTGTTTCCTTTCCTAACATGGTTGGAGCACCATCCTTAGTAACAGATAGAAATTTATTGATGTTAGTGTCATTGCTTAATAAACATTGCTTGAGTTCTTTGTATATATCTTTAACTCATTGTATTTTTCATGGGTAAAAGTACCAACAATTCCTCTTTACATGTATCTTCCACATAAAATCTAATTCAAATAATAAGTTGTTTAAGTCATCTAACAGAAACGAGATGCATTCTTTAAATCAATCATTACTGGTTCAAGTTTATTACAGAATATAAGTTCAACACATCTTGCTACATTCTGATGAGATAATTGAATATCTGATATCTGTTTCTTGATTCCATTTATATTTTTAAACTCAGCAAACAAGGAATCTACGCATTCTTGAAAACACAATCTTACTGTTTATAGTTACTGCTTTTTTGCTAACATCCAGCTTATATTTATCGAAGCTTCTGTAACACAATGACACCTAAGAAAATTTTGTTGACTTTATAGATTCATCTTTATAGAAATAACTGAATCTTGCTGAATTTCGTATCAACTTGGTAGTTTTTATAAAAGCACACCGGTTTAACACCTGCCATTGTGAACTATAATCATGTTAAACAAATTAAACAATGAGTTTTCTTTTTTTATTGCCTGTATTAGGATTCTCATTGGTACATACGACAATGCTACTAGTACTCATTTCATTTGGTTTGATAATAATTTTATAGAATATTAAAAACATAAGTGTTGATAAATACAAAAATAATTAACGAATATCAATTTCAAAAGTTAAGTGCAAAAATCCTTTATCAGAAGCAAGTAAAATCACGATTAATATTTAATATTGAAATTAATATTTTATATGCCTTCATAAATATATACAATTTATAATTATTTCAGGTTTTTGATTATTGTATATAATCACTAGTATATATCACTAGTATGGTATATAATTTGGATTCACAAAATAAATAAACCATAATAATACAAAAATATATACATAAAATTCAAACTCACTTTGCGGGCGGCGGGTTCAATAACACTGTCCTAAGAATTAAAGATAGGAAAGCAGTCCAAATTTCATAATATTTAAAGAAATTTCTGCTTCTTCAGACAAACAAATAAATTTCTACTTTATAGTTAACATATTAACATTAAAAAATGAATGCAATCTTCATTTATAATTAGCTTGCAGAATTATATTAATTATTTATTTGACTAAAAATTTGGAAGTTAAGTATATTGATGAATTAAAACAGTCGAAATATGAATTACATCTCTCTTTATAATTTTTGCAAATAAATATAATTAATTACGTAAAACTTATTGCTGATTCAAAAGTTGTAATGAAAACTTGCAGACAAATATTCCCAGGGAACTTTTATTTTTCAACTAATGCAAACTACATTAAAGCGAAAAATAAAAATGCTATTAATAAATTTTTTCCTATTAAAAGTCAGGCCCAGACTTTCAATTTGACTGACATTGCTTATTATACTTAATGTAGAAACAGATGAAAAAATTATATTGCCGCTTTTATTAGTGTTAAAATTATATAGATGCCTTTAAAACTTTATTTATCAATATAGCAAAGACTTAAAATAATGATTATAAAATTGTATATTTAAAATAATGAGTGGTAAATTATAGACAAGATACTCTACAGTGTAGAGTCTACACATATTGTGTCAAAGATTATATGTTACGTAATGTATGAACATATGAACCTGCTCAAGATATTTTACCTAATTTATTTCATTAATTCATAATATTTTTTATAGTTTCATTCGGCAGAAAATATGTCTAAACGCCACATGACTATTTCATGCCAACCTATGTATCCATGACCATGTTGGAACTGCACATAGTCCTCGAGAGTCAATGAACAGGTGAACTTTATTTCTGAAACTACTCTCGGTTGAGCATGTTCTTGTCTGAACCTGAGAAGTAGAGTCGGAGTTCTGACCGGCTGAGTTCATTTTTGTATAGATAAAAAGGAAAAATGTAAACAATGGAGAAAACATGTAACGATAACATCGACTTTATACTGTTGATACTTTCAGGTGTAACCGCGAAGAGTTTAAGCGTGGAATCTCGGTAGGGAGTGGTCAGATTTAGATATGATGACAACGCTCGACAAAAATTAGTAGGATTATCATAATAAGAACGTTGATACTCAAATTCGTGATAAGATCAAGACTACCATTTGAGTCTGACGATGTTCCTCATAATAATTATATTAATTAAAATAATAATCTTAAATCAACCGTTACTTTGAAAGTCGTCACTCGAAGAAAACTAATCATCTTAATAGCAATAGCCATAATACTACTAATACCAAAGGTATCAATAGTCTTGATCTTGATGATGGCATTAGCGGAAATAATAAGAATCATCATTGGGATGCTAGTGGTAAGAGCAACATACAGAAAAGTTCTACGCCAAGTCGTACACTTCGACTTCCCAACAAACCTGTCAATTCTAAACAAATTTTGTTTCAGTTGTATCAGTTGAAACGAACCTGCCAGTTTGAACAACTTTTGTTCGGTTAATTCATTGGAACGAACCTGCCAATTTTAATTCGAGTCACGCCCCCCGCAACCCAACAAAATATAGTAATTCTCTATAGTGATGATTTACTTTAGAGAATTAAAGAAAATTAAAAATCGAAAAAAAATTGAAGAAAAAAAGATTTTAGAAGCAATAAGAAAACAAAAAATTTCATAAAAGAATAAAACAAGAATTTACAATATATCAATCTCAACTAAAATTCCAAAATATAATTAATCTATTTAAATACTACCGGACATAAAGAATCCAATCCCGAATCGAACGAAAATTTCAATACGGCAGATAACCAACACAATTGAACGTATTGGAAAATAAAGAGATCAAAACCCCATTGTCCTGAATTTGAAAGACAAATAAATTTTGAAAGAAAATAAAAGTTATCTTTAATTATCTTAATTATCTAAGAAATGTCTTATCCATTCTATTCCGCAATTTCGAAATTATCTCAAACTGAATCGTGATTCTCAATACCCTACACGGCTAAGGTTTTACAATTTTTGTGTTAGTAAAAATTAAAAGAAAAATTTGTTGGTTATATTTTACTAGTTTATTATTTTATTATTATTATTGTTTGGGTTTAGGGTTGCCAACTCCCACAACCTCGAACCCAGGAGATTATAAAATTGCGAACGGTATAACGCTTAAGAAATAAAATAACAGGTGTTTTTTTCACTTTCTTGGTTTACACATGTTAGTGACTTTAACTATATGATAACTAATACCATAAAGATTTAAACAAAACAATTATTTTTACATATTACCGTTTACAAATCATGCTATTTTTATTTGTTTTTAAAATTGTATAATTCTTGTCTTCGGGCTGACTCCAATAGCTTTGGTGATTTTAGAAAAAAATCAAATAAAAGTTAAAATTTCAAAAACTGCATCTTTTTCTTGAAAAATTGTAAAATATTGTAAAAACGGTGATAAAATGAATTGGTAAACAATGATTACATTTTATGACGTAAAGAGATCGAGCCAGAGAGGTAGAATATGTGGGAAAAGGTACAGGAATGAACAGCCACCCGAATCCGAGCCTGGAACAGAGGCTAACATATGGGACATACACCACGTTCAATTGATCGATCGAGACCCAGTACAAGGAGGGAAGAACCGATCATCTTGATGATGATCATGAAGCGGGAGCCAGTGGTAAGCCAGCCCAATTGGCTCGCTCTCAGACAGTGTATGATGTCCAGGTGGCCATCGCCAAACTAAGAAGAGTGGGAGAAGAAAAGTATCAAGGCCTCATTCAAAATACGGATTGGGAATTCCAGTTGTTCGACGACAGGGACTGGGTAAAAGACCTAACCCCTGGTTTCTGGGACTACGGAGTAACCCGATGCAAGTGCGGTAGGCCACGAAGATCCGAACGTGGTCGAAATTTTTAGAAACATTTCCTTATTTTGTCTGTGTTCGATAGTTGAAATAAAGCGGTCGATGACCAAATTCTTGTTAAAATATTGATTTGGTTTATTCCAATATTTCATTTGGTTACAACTACAAAATAAACTTTAAGGTTTGTATTTGAATTTTGATCATTACCTTGCAAGCGAATATTACTTTTATAGAGCATGTTGATTGTTATACTGTGCGGTAAACTCGATATTGTGAGGGAGCTTGTCCAAAACCAAGATATAAGAGTGTATTCAGTGTCGGAAGTATGTGGAGTGAGAGCGAAACAAGTTGGTTAAACTATGTCGACGGTGGATGGACAAGTTTGATGATGTGCGTGGTTAACAATTATTGCAGGGCTTAAAGTTAAATAAATTATAATTTTCTTGCCGAATTAATTTTTACAATTGGAGATAACGTAGGAAATGCGGAATGACCGGAAGATCGTGTTACAACAAGGGGAGAAATTCGTAATTGTGGATGCCCTCAGGGAGCTAGTGCGAAAACTGGAAGTGACGTTGTCCTGTCCCCGTAAGTCATGAGGCAATGGACACACTATTTTTTTGGTTCTTCAATGCCTAATATCGGAATATAAAAGCATAAATTGTAAATTTTATTTATAAGTTTGAAAAAAGTAATATTATTATAGAATTTCGGAAATTGACAGTTCGAATAATAGATTCCATGCAAAAATCGCGAAAATTATTTTCATTTTGTCCAAATTCGAAGATTTTCCCCGAAATGTTTAAAAGAAATTAGACGTTAATTTGTATTTTAAGTATACTTTAAAATAGATTTGACTTACTTTAAATTTAAATATTTCCACAAATAGAATTCTGAAAATGTAGAAAGATTAATAATAAAATTGGTGAAATTCACATAATTTTCGGGAAGAAATTATTTATCAATTGATTTACTTTCCAAATTGTGTTATAGAAGGTCAATGCTATTTGAGGTCGAAATATATAGAGCTTTCTAATTACAAAATTATATCATTATTTTTTAAATAATTAATTCAACAATTTAAAATTTAATTAATTAAAAATAAAGATTTAATTTAGCTAAACAATAAATCAATAAAAATGTCTTTGTTTAAATTACTCCACATTTATCAATGTATAGAAATACCTCAGAGTAAATTCGCTAATGGGTCCCTTTTTCAATTTCCATTTAACTTTCATCTAAACAGTAATTGATAAAAATTTCTTTACTAAGACATGTCAAAAAAATTATTTCTAATCTTACTGCCTATGAATCTTCGCTGGAAATTCAGGAAATTTATGTTTCAAAAATATTAATTTTTAATGGAATGGATAATTTAATGACCTTAATGAGACGTAAGTCATTAAACGATTTGTTGATTTATAAACCACCCAGGCAGCATTTTCTATTTGAAGAACCCAACAGAGCAAACCCGAATCTCCAGAATCTCCTATAACGCACTAGTACACCTAGATAATAATTACCATTTGAGATTTTTATTTTGAAATCCAGTATAATTCTCCTATTATTATATTGTTTAAAGAGTTGAAAAGTATTTATGTTGTATAAAATAGTATTATATATCAACATTATATATCAACACCTCGCATATTTAAAACTTTTTATAAAATAATTGATTATATCTATATACATATACATATATATGTACAAATTAAAGCCCCGAAATTTAGTTTTTCAGGTCAGCGACAAAGATATCATTATGGAGCGATTGAAATTCTCGTAATAAAAATTATTACTGTCACCATGTGAAGATAAAATTGACAATCGCTCCATTTACTTTAAATCATAAGGGTAGCAATGGTTTGTTTTTCAACATCCTCGTATGTCAAACCTTAACCCATTTACCGCTCTACCCGAAGGTAGTGATGTTTAAATAAATGTATAGTTATTTTTTTAGGTTATAATTCATTATAATTAGTACGTTATAATTCGCATTATGAAATTATCAGATTTATTCCAAATTAAAATGATTTCATGATCAGAATGATTTAATAAAATTTCAGTTTTAAATTTCCTCTTTATGTAAGTTATCCATAAAATTATTATGTTAAAGTTTTATAGATTTTTGAGAAATTATATTTTAATTTACAAAAATGGTGAAAACCAAATCAAAATATTAAAATTTACAAAATTAAAAAATGTTAATTAAAAATCAATATTTTTTATTTTTTTTACTATTGAATCGAGATCAAATATGTGCAATATTAACATTAATTTATCTATTTAGAATTTTTAACATTTTATGTATTTTCATTATAAATGTAAATTTAACCGCTGTAGCGCTAAGATGCACATTAAACATAATTAATAGTCACAAATATCAAATAATGAATTGTAAATTGAGATTTTGATATTACAATAATTATTTACAAATATATTTTACAGTGACATAACTTTTATATTTTGCGTATATATTGAGAATAATTATCTAAAGAAAAAAGTTTCAGTGGTTGATTATGAATATTTAAAGGATATGAAATATAATATTAAAATGATAACTAATTCCACCGAAGTAAAACATAAAAATATAAAGAATAGATTAGAAGCACGATTAAAAAAAGCACAAGAAAAAATTTCATTATCTTTTCTAGTTTATTTATTCTATTCATAAGTTTATCAAAGGTATTTATTATTTTATTAATCATTGAAATATCTAAATTTATAGTTGATGTATTATTCATTTTTATTCGTGAAATATCGTCATGTCGAGATTTGAAGATATCTAAGTTTAATTAGGGATATCTAATTCTAGTTGGAGATATCTAATTCTAATTTTACTCATTTCAACATCTGTTATTTTAACCTTGTATTTCCTATTAATTTTTTAATCTTTTATAAATGGAATCACATCACTTCCAAAAGGAATTGTGTGATTTCCATCAGATAAAATATACCTTTTGTCATGATAATTACTCAATGAGGTTTTTAAAGATTCTTGTACAAAGATGTTGTGTTTATCAGATTTAATTTGGTGAATTATTTCTACTTGTTTCTCAGATTTTGGTTTTAAACAATCTATAAAATTTTGGTTTGTAATTTTTTTAGCTACACATTTTTGAATTCCTTTACTTCTATTTTTTTGACCTTTTTTGCTCTAATAAATATTGCTTCATTTATCGGCTTATCAGGGTTTTCATCTTTAAAACTAAATAATGCACCAGTTTTATTTATTAATTTATTCAAGTTTTCATTTTCTAATATTTCTTTGTATATATTTGAAGAATAAATTTTTAAAAACATTGAATCTGTATCCATTGCATGCATTGATATTCTCTCTTGAAAATGTGGTTGTAATACATCATAATAACTTTCATACATTTGAAGTTTTGATAGTTCTAAAATACTATATCCAATATACATTGGTTTGTTGTATGTTTTTTCATAATTTCCAATTTCCACTGCAATTAAATTTCTTGAAAATATTTGTGCATTTTTAAATGTTGGTTTTGAAATAATTAGATTATATTTTTCAAAATCTTTTTGATTATTTGTTAGTAATTCTATCTTTGTATATTTATCAATATTTTCCATTTTTTTTCCAAAGACTGAATTATTTAATAATTTATACATTTTATCCCCAATTGCATCACCAACCCTTTTACTTTGATTTCTCATTTCAATATTATATTCAATGTAATTTTTCATAAAGGGTCTTTGTTTAAAACTTATTGTATTATGAACTTTGGTAAGCTTCATTCCCTGTCGAATATAAAATTTTGCGAGTCTATAATGTACAAGATAATTTTCTTTGTTGGTTTGATCACATAATAATTTTGTGCTTGTATGTTCACTTTGTTTTTTTTGCCATGGGGATAATTCACTTGAATCTATTTTTCTTTTTATTGGTGCAAATGGAAAGTATTTTGTTTTGATTTTTTTATTATTTGGATGTTCAAAATCAACTTCCAGAAAATATCCAACATCAGAATTTTTTGAAGTCGCTAATATTTTATTAATCATTTCATTTGTTGGTTCTTGCCATTCAAAGGAACCAATTGGTAAATATTGAGTCATGATTCCAGAATATAAAGCTGTCGCATCAATGTATAAAATTTCACATAGATTATTTAAACATTCTTTTATTACCTCGAATTCTTGCTCATTTTGAATTTCTACAACTTGTTTTTGGTTTGAAACTGGTTCCAAGCCTATAGTTTGTAAATATATTTATAATTCATTGCGGTGATGTATCTTTCACCCATTGCAGAACTAATACATCCACGAATATTCTTTTTTACCATGTTAAACATGTTAACATCTTGAAATAATTCTATTGAAGATTTCATACCATACAATAATATATCCCAAGCTAATGATGGTAAAGTTATGTAGTTGTATTGGTTTTAATGGAAATCTTTTTATAAAATTTTCGAAACAATCTGCAAGAATATAAACATCCAAACTTAGGTATATATCTGTATAATCACCAATATTTTCACAGTTAAATAATTCCCACATTTTTCTAGCTCTTGAATCCTCTTGTTCTGATGTTGTTGATTGATTTAATACTAAATAAAATTCTTGGTGAGGTGGTAATTCTGTTTCGAGATAATTATCAGATGAATCCATGTAATCATATGGATATATTCCTTTAGCTAAACAAGTTTGATATTCTTCCATTGGAATATTATATTTAATTAAAACATGCTCTGTGGTATATTTAAAATCTGGATCAAATCTCATTGTTTTTTGCAATTGAATCTAATCCATCTGGTTGATTATCGGGTCGCGCGTCTGTGTGCGCTTTTTACCTGTTTTTTGGGTTTGATTTGTGTGCGCACACAGACGCGACAATTGTCAAATTATTAGTTTATCTAGCGTCTGTGTGCGCTTTTTACTTTGTTGATTTGAATTGTGTGCGCACACAGACGCGGACAATTATGGAATTTAGTCAAAGTTATTGTGAGTTTTATTTGGTTTTACTCAGATTTATTTGTATCGGTTTTTTAGAGTGTTGGAGTTGTTTTCTGGAATTGTGGTTTTAAAGAACTGATTTATAATGTTGATTTGAATTTTTGGCCTTAATGAAATATGGAAGATAATGAATGTTTGATATGTCGTATTTCAATGAGCAATATGGCGAAGAGATGTCTTTTCAGCAGTGGAACTTGTCCATGTGATCGTGGCTCAGCAAGATCGTTGCAAATTATTAATGGAAGTTTTCAAAACGATTGGAAATCAACGATTTAATTTCTGAAAATCATGAAATGACAGAAGAGGGAATCCAAGATATGTTTATGAAATTTCCCCAAAGCGATAAAAAGATAAACTTGCTAACTTATGGATATGATATTCTATTCAATCGAGCTCTTAAAAGGATCAACACAACTCCAATGGTTATTAGCCGAAGTGTTGAATAATTATCCAATGTTTCAAATTCAATCATGGCTCAATCTCAAGTTATTAGACACGATAAATGGTTTTGTACAAATAAAGCGTGTGATATTAATTACAAAGAAATTTTTCTGACGTGTCTTAGATTTAAACACTTTCTCCACAGAAAATTTAGTGAATCTATAAATTTCAAACAACCATATTCTACACATTTATATTTTTCTTAACCCAAAAACTTTGAAACTATTTTTTGCATTGATTGCCAAATGTTTTATAAACAAGTGTACATCATATCCAAATAAATTATGAAATATGATTGGTACGAATTTTGGTTTTTTACAATTTAAATTACATGAATTGTGTGCTACACCTCTGCAATTATTTCTCCTTTTAATTTGATCGTGATCAGCAACTGTATCATAATCATCTAAATCTTGATTACACATCCAACAAATTCTAGAATTTTGATGATTAATTCGTTGATGTGATGAAAAAATGTAATGGATAATTCTTTTGTAACTTTTTGAATAATAAATGTTCCAAGGAATTTATACTTGTGACAAAATGATCTAAAGTATCTTGTGCTGAAATTATTCGATATGATATTTCAAATGATTTAATTATTTTGGGATAATTACTCTTGATAAATCGATGATATGCTGATGGAAGTTGTTGAACCATTGTTATTGTCCAAGATTTTTTGTTTACTTTGAGAAAGTTTTTCATTTTATCCAATTGGTTCATTTGATCCAATTGGTTCATTTGATCCAATTGGTTCATTTGATTCAATTGGTTCATTTGATCCAATTGGTTCATTTGATTAAATTGATCCAATCTATAGTCGTACTGATTCTAGTAAATCATTTTTTTCTATAACATTCATGTATTCTTGCTCCAAATCTTGTTTTAAATTAATAGCTTCAAAATCTCCATAAATTACAACAAGAGATTGTAATAAATTTGAATAGTTTTTAAATTTCATCTCAGGATTGTTTGGCATTTTAATTAGTGCTGGTTTGTTTTGTTGACATAATCTTTCATGTTTTATTTTTACATTTTTAGAAGTTGAATAATATAAACATCTTTCACAAGTGTGTCCTCTAACACTATGAGAGGTTGATGATTGAGATCTCATAAAACCTTGAAAAGTTTTTATCCAAACATAATGAGAAATTTCACTCTTTTCTAATATTAGTAGACTAATTGTTTCATAACTTAATTCAGAACTTTGTTTTGAAATATAAATTGGTATAATTTTCTCCCCATCTAATTCATAAATATTAATTCTAAGATTATTCAACTTTTCAAAAATATGACATGTGTTCTATTTTTATTGGATGTTCAAAATCTTCCCAAAATATTATTTCATCTTCATATTGTCGATATTTAGATACTCGCTCAGAGTTGTGTTGTTGTGGATGTAGGGCAGATAAAATTGACCATAGGAAACATTTGTTATCTTTATTTTTAACATTTATAATATATTTAGAAATAAATGGTGTTGGAATATAAGATGAAGGAATTTGTGGTCTTCCCTTCCAATAATTTATTTCAATACTTTGGAAAGAATGGAAAATTAAATTTGATTCTCCTAATGCTTTTTCACGATATTCTTGATTTTCTTGCAACTCTTTTATTACATCTTTAATCATTCTTTTGAATCCAGTCATTGAAAATAAATATTTATACTTGGTTTCAATTTCTGAATTAAAAAGTTTTGATTTGAATCATTTCCCCTTCAATATCTTGTACTAACTGTCATCTTGTATTTTATAATATTTAATCTTGCACCTCTAAACATGTATTTGAACTTGTAATTGAAAAAATAATAATATTTATAATAATAATAATAATAATAATAATAATAATAATAATAATAATAATAATAATAATAATAATAATAATAATAATAACATCTCCCGCGGGCGTTTATATCTTCAAACTTAATAATGATAATAAGGATATCTATAGCTCAAAAGAAAGGTTTAGCACTGGGCTTTAAAATAAGTTATCGTTCAATAAAGTCTAATGACAGGAACATTAATTTTTGGTATGAATAAAAGTAGGGGTCATCTGGATCACTTTAAAAAAATGACCTTGAAAAAATGACATTGAAAAAAATGACCTTGAAAAGGATGTTGGTCATCAATTGTTAATAACTCGAAAACTACTAATGTCACTTGGGATATCTATAGCTCATTTAAAAGGTTTTGCACTGGGCTTTAAAATAAGTTATCAATAAAGTGCATTGACAGGAACATTAATATTTGGGATTAAAAAAATTTGGGGCCATCTGGATCACTTTAAAAAAAATTGACCTTGAAAAAAATGACCTTGACCTTTTTTTAATTTTGTCGGGAGAGGATGGAGAGGAGTATATGTGATCCATGGGGCCCCTGATTTAGATGGCCCCAATCCATCTACTTTAATAAGTTTGTAAAACGAAAAGCAAGAAGAAAATTTATTTAAATATTTTCATAATTATGAAATATTTATTATATATAAATACAATTCTATGATTTTTACGTTCTTATTTCTGATGTTTCTCTGATAATATTATTAAAGTTATTAAAATTATACTTTTAAAGACCTCTATATGTTCAACTATCAGTTGATTAACACGTATTTTTATTTTCCTTGAATCTCGTTTTATTACGGGCCCAATATTTTTTTCTGTGCCCCGGGCCTCAACTGATCTAAATCCACTACTGCATATAATGTATTTCAATGATTGTAATAATTTGTACTTATGCATTATAAATTATACAAAACCTTTCAGCAAACCTGATATATAAATAAATCTTAGCAATAAAAAAGCGTTACAAAATTTGTCAATTTGTCTAAAGTAGGTTTCGAAGAAGACTGAAAAGACTTACTTATAGAATTTAAAAATATATTTAATTTTATATCAAAAATAGTTTGCAGTTTGAATTACCTGACGCCATTAGAATTCTGAAAATTCTACAAATCAATTCTTTTGACTTTTATTTGTGCGTGCACTTGAAATAGATTATGAAATGAAAAAAATTAAATTTGATTTATTGAGAAAACTTCATTTTTCACAAATCGATTTTTTATAACCATCTGACTACTTTAATTGAGCCTCAAAATATTTTAACTTTTTCAATGAGAAAGGGCGTCCTTATTAGAGAGTATTTCTCTTAAATAAGTTTTCAGGTTAGAATTGTCATTGAAATGGCAACTAAATAAAATAAAGAATTTACATAAAAGACAATTTTGGAAATATTTGTTTTAATTAGAACACATTTTATAACAACGAATAATGAAGTCGATCTGAGATAATTAAAATAAAAACAAATAATCAAAAGAGGTTTTCATTCGACCCATCAATAGGGATAAGTAATTGCATTATTGCATTGATGAAATTGGAAGGATAAAACGTAAAGATTTTTGCACAATGCTTATTTAAAAGTAGTTTGGAAAAATCAATTGTTTGCAGTTAGAAATATTTTCATCTACATTATTTACAACTTTCAACTGAATATAAAGTAAAATATCATTCAAATCGAAATATTCAGTTCCGAGGCCCGTTAGTGTAAAATTGAATTGAAGAGGTACCAGTATCAGCAATTGAATTCGTTAGATAAATATTTTTAAAATAACAATGTTCGATTACTGCTTGAGGTGATGGTCTATCAAGACATAATTCAGATTTTGGTCTACTCATTTTTCGAATATAGTTCCATAGTCTTTCATTCTTTCATTCAAGAATCGAATACAGCTGATTGATATTCACGAATATTGATCGAGTTGTTTTTGAAAAAATATGTCCAAAGATAGGAAGAATACAAATCCTCTAAGTACATTAAAGGGAACAGGTGAGTTTACTGAAGATTTCGTTAGAATAATAAAACGAGCGACCTAAGATATAAAAAAATATAAAGTTATAATTGAATTTTTCATGTTTAGAGGTCTCTGGAATTATATTATCAGCGGTACTCTAAAATTAGTTAAATCAAAAACATTAGAAAGAATCAAAGTATTATAGATGCATTTTAAATGTTTGGGAATCTAATGAGATGACGAATGACTATTTTGAACATGAAGTAGACGAAACGGATCATCATAACAGATATATAAGAGAAAATAAAAATACTACACTTGAGATTCAAAGGGTTAAATAAATTAGAATAATGAAAACTGTTATTTTGTGATAAGACGTGCAGTAGAGTCTCTAAAAATAAAGTTTTTTTTGAAATATAAATTGTTCAATTAATTAATGAATTTCATAAATATAATATTAAATTGTTGGGTTTTATTCATTCAAGTCTGTAACCTCTGACTCCACGTGTCCCTTTAATTGAAAATCATCACTTACAAACTACCCAAGGTATATTTAAATCACAAAAATATATTTCTCTCGACACAAAATAATCAATAATCAAATTTTATGAGTTTCACCGATCCTCCACTCGGTGTTGAAGCCTTGACAAAAGATAATATTCACCTTTTTATTACCTAGCTTCTTTGATCACCTCTTTCCTTTTCTATTCGATTTAATTCTTTTCCACTTTTAACGTATCTCCAGGTTCTATATTTTCTTTTTCCCTAAACTTCCTAATTTGTCTTTTCCCTTTTCTTACACTCACTTTCTTCGAATTCCTAGATGATGCTAAATGCCGATTATTTTGAATTTCGACTTTGCTTTTATACTAAAATAATCACTTTGATTAATTGGTTTTTGACCGGTTTTCTTCTATCTGATAATGGTTTGACAACCGGTTCCTCGAGCGTTGTTTGATTAATTGCCTTCCTTTGTTAATCTTTCGTAGTAGCCCTAAACTTTGTTTGTTTCCATTAATCATGCTCTCATGATAGTGGCCTTTCGAGATTTTTTTTTTATTTTCCATGTTAATCGAGCTCAGATTTCCTTCATCTCTTGGGTTCTCCATTGGCTCGAGTTTCTCATTAGCTCGGGTTTTCTATTAGCCAATTAATTAATTAACGATTTTCTGTTTTAACATATTCGAATGCTTTTCGACCCTTTCTAACCATTTTCTGATAAATCGCTAATCATTATCTTGTTGACCATTACCTAATCTATACCTGTCCCGTTTTTCCGATTCAATTTCGATAAATTTACAATTTATTGATTTTTTCGGATTTTCGGATTTTTAAAACAATTAAAACAAAGGTCATTGTTAATTAAGAAATACAAATGAAGGTGGAATTTCAAATTCCAGAAAAACAAAATAAAGGGAAAAGCCGTATCTGGACAGCTTGTCAAAGATAGCGAAATTGTCGGGAGAAGGCGGCTTAACAAAAAAGGAAAATGGAAAAATATCTGATATCTGTCAGAGATAAGTCTGACGTAGAGGAAAAGGAAAATGGTAAACAGAATCTGTCGCCAGTGCCACAAATAACTATATAAAGGAAAACTGGTGGACATGGAATTAGAAGAAAAATTAGAGACAAAGTGATGCGAAATTGAAAACGATTTGGAAGACGATTTGAGAGACGATTTGAGATACGATTTGAGAGACGATTTGAGAGATAAAATTATTGGAGAAAATTAGACGTTAGACGAAACGTTGTTGGACAAACGATTGTCAAAAATAATTGTAAAAGAAATAATTGTGGAAAATAATTATTGGAGAAGAGTTGAAGAAAAGAATTAGTTGAATAATAAAACGAAAAGAAATTATTTGATTATTTGAATAAAGTTTGGAAGAAAGTCAAAGAAAACAACCAGCTCAAAATCCCAGTTTAGAAACCAATCAGTAATTTGAGATCTTTTAATCCGGTGTTATACAAAAGTGCTATTCCTCACCGAATGTTGTAATAAGCATTGTATAGTCACCAAGCTGAGTGTTGAATTTATTGCCAGTGTAAAGAGAAAGATTATTTGTGATTATCAATAAAGATTTCTGTTGTCAAGTGTTATTTGTGAATCGGTTCAAGACACGCTTGGAGTCAGAGTAACATTTAAATTTATCACCAACTCAATAACCCAACAATATTATATTATTGCATATTATTATAAATATTAAAATTTAATAATTAATAATTAAAATTTATAATAAAAAATAGGTCAACTTATTAATTACCGATTTTTTTTCGGTTATAAAAAGAAATTTACAAATCTGTCACAAGCCATCGAAACCATGCACAATTTTGTTAGATAAATTATTATAAGTGTGCTTTTGGAATTTCATTCATAAAAACCAATTTTCTACTGGTAATTTCCTAAAACTTGTTTTTGAATAAATTGAAAAAATGGTGCAAAAAACCGCATCATAGGAGAGGAAAAATCCTAAATCGTTCTGATTAAAATCGATGTTCGAAATGTCAAATTATAATTGAATTAATGAAGACAGATAGTTCACGGGAGGACATAGTGGTGAATTAGTGTAGCCCGTTAATAGCAAGCATCACTTTTACCGAACTGATTGCGCCACATTTTTGGGAATTTTTTCTTGAATTTATAAATTTTATTAAAAAATTCATTTCAGAATTAAAATTAAAAATTTATCCCATTTAATTTAATATATTAATCGAAAAATGAATTATTAAATGTAATAAAATTTGTAATAAAATTTGTTTTAAATAAATAATTAAATAACAAAAAATAAATAACTACCTGAACCCACACAATGTTAAAAAANTATTAATATTATATATAGTATTTATTAAAAAAGATTGACTATGAATCAGTAAATATATCGATGTTTTTGATATATTTACTGATTCATAGTCAATCTTTTTAATAAATACATTATGTCAATGGAAAAGAAATCAGTAGTGAAATTTGAAAATATATATATATATATATATATATATATATATATATATACTCTCCCACAAACATTTGATCCCGAGACAGTTATTCACGGGGACATTTATTACCGAACTAGTTCATCCAAATATATATAATAGTAGTGAAAAGTTTATGTGACGTGAAACAGGTCGTTGATGTTATTTATTTGAATTATATTTTATTATTATTATCATTATTATTATTTTTTATTTAGTTCTAGCTGATATATTAATTTGAGGCACACAAATGAACTGTAAAATTCATCATTGAAAAACTCTACTATTTCGAAAAGAGTTGGACGTAGTCATTAAAATTTGATTAAAAAGGAACCATTAAATCTCGAGTAAAACCATTTACGCCACTATTTGAAACCATTGATTAAAAGATTTTTTGTTTCAAAATATTTATTATTTTACAGACAAATTGTTTGTTTCCTTTAATAAATAATAGCCACAAGCAAGATATTGCGATATTATTTATTACATCGGATCTCAATCATGTCTTTTACTTTTTTAGTAAATAACAGTCAAGCCACCATGTGGGAATATTTATCTTTACGATAAGGAAATTGTCAAGGGAATTGAAAATATTATTCAAGCTACTTAAGGATCCAAAACCCTCTCAGAAACATTGAAAGTTTTAAATAAGTTCGATTTCAAACAAATGTTGTTGCTGAAAGTAACTTTTCAAAGTTATGATCGAGAATCTTTTGATTTTGGGATATCTCTTCGATATCTCTTCAAATTGTATCCACACATCGAAAAATTGACATTGTGGAAAGTGATTTACAATTTGTCTTTGGCACCAGGTTTAATAGTGGCAAATATCGGTGATGTCAAGATGTCTTGCGAAGGCCAAAACCACTTTCCAATGTATCAACTGAAATCACTGGCAAAATCGATAATGGAAGGCGGCACTGAAGATGCAGCATAAATTGGCCCGATATTCGATAAATTAACCATATTTGGGATCGAGCAAAACAACTATATATCTGTTTATTTATTCATTTAAGAGATTTCAATACAAGTGCATGATTAAAAAAGACATTATACTTTTTATTTGATTTCTGGAAAAATTTTAATGGGAAGAGGGAGGGTCTTTTGTCTAAAAACTAAGATCTCCTCTTATAATCAGTGTTTTCTGAAAAATAATTTTAGCGGGGATCTGCCATTATTTCTCTTTTTAATTGCAATTTAAGTGCGATGATCTGACATGTATGACTTTATCTGCTATTCGCTTGAATTATATAGATGCTGATTTTTAAACTTCTCAGGACGCTTTTATTCCTTATGATAATTTCTCAGACGTTTAAGTCATTAGAATGTTAGATGCTCGCTACCCATAGCCCACTGGACATTAGGGAAACGAGCTCTTAGTGTCCTATAATAAATAAAACAGTGTAGTTTGAACGTTGAAATTAGGTTTGTTGTCTGATTTCTCTACAGTTCGATTTTAATTAAGATAAAAAATGAAAATTGCTAGCTCCACGCGGCTTACTGACAAATCGAACTTAATGTTATGTGGTATTACCTTTATAAGCACGATCGAATTAAAAACCTTGGCGTGGTTCCAATCTTCTTATTTAAATTAACCTTACTGTTTGACGTTCTGTGGTTACTCGTCTTACCTATTATGAGAATGGCACGGAGACGCGCGAGCTTTCCAATTTTAGACAACGGAGTGTTAGGGCATTCCTCTTTTTACTACCCAACATCCACACTGGGTACAAGCAGTTACCAATGAACGGTGCTTTGGAACTGCCGCACTTCTCCTAAGTCATTGTATTGTGAATTACTCCTTTGCAGTTCTAGTAGTAGCTGTGGGCTGAAAAATATTTAACGATTTTTCCGTATGAAAGTTAATTCGTCTTTTAAGAGCAACAAAAAGAAAACAAAAATTCGGTTCACAACTTTTATCACATAATGAACATCTTTAATACATAAATATAAGGTTAATAAACAGTCCTGACTTCTACAAAATCGTAAGTTGACAAAGTTCAGAAAAATTTGATATACCCAAAATTTCAGCATTTGAATTGTGATCAAAATGCGTCAGTATTTATAATTTAATTTTAATGTGCAAGTTTGTGTGCGTGCACTGATTCATTAAAACAAATTTTAATTATTTTAATTCTGATTAATTTTGAATTTTTATTTTTATTAAATTTGATGACAATTTTTATAATTTATGGTTTATTTTATTTTTGATTTTTATATTTTGTTTAATTTCAATTAATTTCGCCGCCATGATGGATATGGCTATTTTCTAGAATATTCTATGCTATTTTTAATAGGTTTAATATTAGATTTCTATTTCTTTTAATTTAAGATTATTTTCTTACTATTTTTTAATTATGTAACTATCAAAATTGTATTTTTGGATTTAGTTGTTTTTGATGTCGGCACTTATTATATCATTTTATAAATTTTTGCCTTTTTTTTTTTTTTTAAATCACAGAATAAAATATCTCCAAACTTGTTAACATGGCGTATGAAAAATCATATTCGCCTCTGGAGACACCGTCAAACACAGAAACTGTTTACAAGTGCATCCGTAAACCTTTAGCATTTTTAACTTGTAATGGATTAAAATATTTTTTTACGGATGTCTACCAATAAAATAAGATAAACATTACAAGCTTTGTGATATCCAGTGCAAATTTTTATATTTTTTTTATGCACCTATAAAGGTTTCTGTGTATGACGGTGTCTCCAGAGGCTAATATGATTTTTCATACGCCATGTTTATAAGTTTGCAGATATTTTATTCTGTGATTTAGCGAATTTGCAAGTGATGTGATTTCCAGTGTAGCAGGTAAAGTATGCAATNTTAGTTTTAAATATTCTATTTGTAGACTTTGTCGGATGTAACTTAAAAATGACAGTCTGATTTTATATTCTAAAACTAATTATACGTGCTACGGAATGGAAAATTAATAATAGTTAACAAAATTTAAATATTTTATTAAATGGTAGAAAAAGAAAACGACAAAACATTTTATTGAATTTATACATATTTTTTAAATTCTTTGCCTAACCTTTTGAAAGTCTTCTCCTTCTGGATTTTCCTACTTATTAATTTTAACCACGGCATTATAAAAATATACTGATAATTCATATCCGGTATATAATACAGAGATATTTGCATAGATAATATCAAAATAAAAAAAATTATATTTGCTTCTATGTTTGGTTCAGAACAGATGATTATTCGTTCTTTCTACGATATGCTTTAAAGTTTAAACTTTAATTTTTGGTTGTGTAAACAAATTACGTATAAATTAATATTTGATTTCTACAAAATACGACATAAATTTATAAAGACTTATAAAATCCATTATAGTATGTACATGAAGACATTATATAAGAAGTGCTTAGAAAATTTTAAACATTGGAAGTTTCGTTCATAAATTTACCTTTTAATTTTTAAGCATTTTTTATCTAATCGTCATTTTGTATTTAAATATTTATATATGAGTTTCTTTTTGGAGGAGCGCAAATATTTTGTACCTGGCAGGCGTAAACCTACAGAACTGCCATGTTCACACATACATATTAATGACATGCATTCAGAATCACTAAAATAATTAGATTAAATTTAATATTATATACATTCACATATATCTACAAACGTTTTCATTGTGTAATCTAACTTATCTATAAATAACTTATAAAAATATCATGCGGATGTGACTCTGCATTTTATCTGCATATATGAGATTCCATTTGGAAATGAAGTAATAGACGATGAGAATTTCTTTATGATACGATTTGAAATCCCACTGAGCTCACTTGTCGAAAAAGAAATCCTGGTAAAAACTATTTCGGGAAGTAAATATTGAACTAAAATTACTTCAGATATATTTCGTGGTGAAAGATAGTTAAAATATTTGATAATAAGCCAATTTTCTATAGGCCAATGGTTCTGAATGGTTAGCAAAATAATTAAAAACCATGACATCATTTGCAAGAGAAGTGATTTAAAGTGAAAGAATAAATTTTGTGTATATATGTATAGTAATCAATCCGGATTGACCTTGTTTTACTTTTCCACTTTATCTTCGAACTAATGAGCATATTTCCAAACACTTATTATTGAAATTTGAATATGCTCACTTATATTTTGAGATATTTAAATTTTATTTTTGATGTTTTGCTGGTAGTAACAAAGGAAATATACAATAATTTGATATGAAGACTACTTGCAGGGTGGTATTGAACAATAATTATAGATTTTCTTCATTACTATTTAAAATATTAGTCAAAGAAAGTTTTTTGGATCTTAAATTCCGATCATACATGCGGTTATATACAGGAATAAATAATATTACTAAACACGTGGATACTATAGGCTTTAATTTCCATGATTTATTGGATTTATTTGTGTAAAATCGACTACTGAAAACGATATTTTCTGCATAACCTATGACTTTGGCTGGAACTGTAAGAATTTAGAGATTGGTTAAATGAGTCGGAAAATCACATAACCATCCATGATAATACATCGAGTAAAACAAAGTAATTAAATACCCAATTTGAAAAATAATAAAACATTTGAATAAGATGAAAAAAGTCAAAATTTGCAAATATTTATATAAAATAAATAAGATAAGAATCATTTTTGTTTAGGAAAATTTTTCATTTGAAATTTGAAATACATCATGACGGTGAAAAATATTAAAATAAAGAAAATTAGAGTAAATAATTATAGTTGTATTAACATACGAAAGACCATAATTTGAAAGCAGCATAACTAATTTGGCTTGAATTAACTTACGAAAGAGACATAATTAAATCCTCCTTGTTGAATATAAAATAATTTATAGAAAATACGCAATAACGATTAATAAAATTTTTATTATTATCCATACGAAAAAAAAGTTAGCCAAATTCGTCATCATATCAAGATAAATCATTACTCAGTACATTCCTAATACAAAGCCGTCCATGTCGAGAGATTTGATTAGATATTGGGAGATATCTAGAAGAGATATTTTGTACACCAAGGTAATAAATATTGATACATGTTTTGCCTAAAATTATAAATACTTATAATCATTCATCACATCGAGGTTTGAATGGATTGAGACAAGCTGATATCTCATCTAAAGGTTCCTTTAAATCATGGCTTTATAAAAAAATTGAAAAAATCAAAAAATCAAAATATAAAGTCAATGATCATGTAGGAATTAGTAAAATTAGTGCAGATACAAATTCTAGTGACAATGTCTTTGTAATTTTAAAAGTCGATGTGAAACAGTATCATTTTATATATGTCATCAAAGACTACGATAATAATAAAGTTAGTGGTCAATTTTTGAGACAAATCATTTCTCCGCCAAAAGTATTTAGATTTCAAAACATATTGAAAACTTAAAAGATAGGTAAGGATAAACAATACTGTGTCAAGTGGTATGGATATCATAAACCAACATGTATCAGCAAAAGATCTAGTAAAGTAAAATTTTATACTATTTTATCGAGCAACAGTTGTCCACTAATTCATCCAAACAATCAAGCTAAGAAATTCATGGTCGATCTTCAAAACCCGATAGATATTTGGAAGTTACTCTGTTGGATTTTACATTTTTGAATAATCCTTTTCCATTCTATAGTAAAGCCAAAATTGAATACAAAATGAAGAAGTCAATTTCAAAATATAAAAATATTGTGATCGATAACGAAAACGATGAATTTGAAAAATGATTTAGGGTAAATCAGAATTGTGTATACTTGATTGACTTTCTTCCCGTCCTGTAATTGAATTTTGGGTATTTGTAGAAGTATTTCCAATGAATTCTTTTACTGAAAGTAGAAATGACAATGAAATTTATATTAACGGTTTGAAAACTGAATATTTGGATCTGAACGACACTTTGTTGACTGTTCAGATCAAAGTTGTAGATAAAGATAAAAAGGTTTTGGGTGAAGCAGATGCAACGATACCGAACAATTTCTTGTTTCACAAACATTTTAAAGATGAAGTTCTGGGATTTAATAATATTAAGATTAATGGCGGTAACAATACATACATTTACAAAGCAATAATAGAAACTATTATTAATTATAATTCCGATACTAGAAATACATGTCTTATTCCTATACAGACAATGAAAGGAAAAATGGAATTAAAAACTCAAAGGTTTCCACCATGTGTTCATCATTACAACTTTATTTGTTTTAATCAACCGAAATATTTACTTCCTGGAGTTAATGTACACATCATGCTGAAAAGATCTGATTCTTCATTATCACTAATTAGTGCTGTTGGTCAACCAATATGGCAAATAGTTGATGCAAAATTATTGCAAAGAAGAGTTCGCGTGTATCCTTTAGTATTAGCTGATCATCAAATAGGTTTTGACTCTAAATATACAATAAGTTTATTGAAAACAAAGGAAATTGTACTATTTGCAATTGAAAAAGGAACAAATATTTGATGATTGAAAAATACTCTTAACTTTATTCTAACAACATTTCAAATTGAAACACAATATGGATCATACTCTGCTTCAAGTTCAACAGTCACCTTCTGGCCATAACTTAAAAATACAATCTTTACATGATACATGCATGCTTAGTTAATAAGGAACAAGTTCCGTATTAACTGTAAAACGAATTGTTATTTGATAGTAATATAGGAAGATTGTGATCGGGCATAAAGAGTAAATATTGGTTCATACGGATAACATTTAAAATCCTGTCTTTAGATTAAAACAAAAATTCATTTTAGTTTTCAGCCTAACATTTTGTTTTTTCAAATATTATGAGATACATCTAATTTATAATTTTAAAGCCTTTATTATTTATGTAAGTTTGATACAGATTTATCTTTCCACAAAAGGAGAAATTTAAGTTTAAAAAATTGAAGTAATTATAAAAGAAGACAATATCATTTTTATCAAGTTTTCTATTTCTGTAGATTTAAATAACAAAACAAATGATTGAATTCAATTTAATCAAATAAATTTATTCGTTTTGATACTCTTAGATTTTATAGATATTATTACAAAAAACCATAAATAAATTTGAAACATTAATTAAATTAATTAAATTAAAAAATTTTTTTACTTACAATTTTGTTTAAAGATTAAATTAAAATTAACGAAACCTACAAATTTTAAGGATTTTAATCTAAATCATTTATTTACACATTTTGTTTTAATATTATCCTATTATCAACACATATACTCAAAGTGATTTAATTATTTATTTGATATTTAAATAATAGTTAAAACTTTTATATATAAAGGTAATAATTTTTAATCATTTTGAATTTGAAATTATTAATAATAATTTTAGATGGTGCATCGTAATAGTCATACTCTCAAATATGGGTCTATGATCGTTTTGGTGTTATTATATTTTTTAGTTGAATTGATTGTAGGCCATATGTTAAACAGTATAACACTCATAGCAGACTCTTTTCACATGTTGTCTGACTTTATTGCATTAATAATTGGAATTGCAGCCAGACGAATAGGAAAATGGCCTAAATCTTCTAAAAATACATTTGGTTGGCAAAGAGCTGAAGTTGTAGGATCATTGGTGAATACAGTGATGCTTACAACTCTTACATTTACTATTCTTATTAAATCTATCCAAAGGTTTATTCAACCTGAAGAAATTGAAAAGCCTCATATAATATTCTATGTAGGACTTGGTGGTCTGTTAGTAAACATAATTGGATTGATTATACTAAGAAACCATCATGGCCATTCTCATGGTCCTGAAACTGCAATTTTGTTGAAAGTATTCTGAAATAATTGCCATTCTAGTTTTATTGTCTTTAAAGGACGAAGAAGAAGAACTAGTTGATGATGATATTCCAGAATGTCCAGTACCAAATTTAGTCGATGGAGATGTTAAAATTGTTATCAAAGACAATGAAGGTGAAAATCATGGCCATGGTCACAAAAAGGGAGCATCTCACATGAATATGAAAGCAGTTTATTTGCACGTTTTAGCAGACTTATTTGGATCAATTGCAGTGGTTATTAGTGCCATTGTTTTATGGCAAGTCCCGAATTTTCAAAACCCCCCGAAAACTGATTATTGGAAATTAATGGTAGATCCACTAATCAGGTAATTTTAACATTATTTTATTATACTATATTTGCGATATAAATCATTAATTTCAAACTATGCAATATTGTGACATTCAATTATGATTTGTATTTTGACTTACATTGCTCATTTTGTAGTTCACTGCAATGTATTGATTTTTCAACGATCGGTCATGATGCTGATTATCCTAAATAATGTAATTATCGCATTGTGTGCGAGCATGTGTGTATGTGCGTACGATGAGTATGTGTGCGCATTGTCTGTGTCGTGTGCATGATATTGCATTTGGCTAGTTCAGATTGAGACAAATGGCGCCAATTGAGTCATTTGTACATCAAATTACGTCATTTATTTTATATTATTATCTTTAGTGTTTTATCTTTTACTATCAGTTCAAATATTATTATTAAATGGATATAATTCAAATCTTGAATATGATTAATAATTAAATTTATTTCCGGATGAATTTGGTTAATTTGAAAATATAAGCTAATTATTGTCACGGTAACGGCCAATAGGATTGGCGTTAATTTCTGTCAAAATATGTAGGTCAATGCTTTGAAAATTGGTTGGCATAAGAATACGAATATATCTACGATAAATTTCCTAATAGTGATTTGGTTTGAATATGCTTGTCGAATCGCGGTTGGCATTGGTAGGCATGACAACCATAAATTTCACAACAAATTTTATAGCTTTACAATATATTTCAGGCATTTATTATTTAAAACAATAAAATGATAATTTAAGCCTTTTTGCTGCGAATAATGTATTTAATGAAAAATTTCCACTATAAGATAGTCCTTGTCAATCTTTTATATCGGTAACCTCTGACTCCACGTGTCCCTTTAATTGAAAATCACCACTAACAAACTACCCAACCTATATTTAAATCACTAAAATATATTTCTCTCGACACAAATAATCAATAACCAAAATTTTATGAGTTTGCCCGATCCTCCGCTCGGCGTTGAAGCCTTGACAAAAGATAATATTCACATTTTTATTCCATAGCTTCTTTGATCACCTTTTTTCGATTTAATTCTTTTCCACTTTTTACGTATCTCCAGGTTCTATATTTTCATTTTTTCCTAAACTTCCTAATTTATCTTTTCCCTTTGCTTACACTGGCTTTCTTCGAATTTCTAGCTGAGGCTAAATGCCGATTATTTTGAATTTCGACTTTGCTTTTATACTAAAATAATCGCTTTGATTAATATTCAATATATATAAACGTGATGTAACAATAAAATGTTTATGGACATGGTTTTTATTAACGCATTCGATGCCAGCTACGAGATAACTCGTAGCAAAAACTATTATATTATACTAAGCTTAATTTCGATATGGCTTATTGAATTAACTTGATTGTGTCATTTTGGCAGAGATAAAAATAAAATAGAGGACGAAGAAATAGAAAAATATTTTGAAGCTATTGACTCGCTGGCTGTATCACCACTGTTTCGCACTTCAAGTTCATTTATAATTTGTGTTAGACAATGATTGTACTTACACGTCGGGACAACTACGCCGTAACCAGATATGCCACAACATTCAAAGGAGCGCTTAATAAATTCTGGTTTGATCCGATTAACTGCCTCACTTACAAAATTGACCAGATCTTGGTACTCAGGGTTCTTGTGATATTCACTTTTGCGATGAGATTTCTCTCATCGCATTTTAAGCGGTACGTTTATGGAAACATCAAGGGGTTGTAGGTAAGATGTCGTTTTCGGAGGAATAAACAATGTTTATGTGTAGCATTTACTCTGAAGGAGACCAAATATTTCTTGTTGCAAACGCGATCCAAAAGAATCCATCAATAACAACGACCTATTGTGGCTGGAGTAAAGTAGTAAAGCAGGATGTCACCCAATGTTTTGATTCATTATGTATTCATTGATTCACTATCGCTTACTACAATTTCAATATTGTTTGGCAATGAAACTCATCGAACTTTTTTCAAGCCCTTGAAAATAATCATTATTCGAATTATTGAAATCTGTTTTTTGAGTGTCCAGTATCTAAGCCATCGATTGTTTTTTCGCCCTTGAAATGTAGAGTGCGATTATGACACATGTCGTAATAACATGGCGTTTCGTCCATATTATAAATATTTGACCGCGAG
>CAUHTR010007305.1:0-27996 GCA_959609185.1 Schmidtea polychroa
NCTCTTCCTCATTTCTCATTTCTTTTTACTTCCTTTTTCTTTTCTGAGTTCCCATAGATCGTTTCGTTTTTTATGACGATCTTCCCCCAGGTAATTTTATTTATTTATTATGTTATTTTTCATTTAGGTATCCTCAACATTACCAACGTATCTAAAAATTTTAAATGTAAATAATCCATGCAAACAAATGGATAATATAAATTATTAGTTTTAAATAAACGAAACGAGTCCTGTGAACAAAGGTGAGAGGGCGCCTATTCAAAAATATTGTTTTTCGAAATTTTGATCGATGCTAATTAAATTATGCGAATAAGCGACATGAATAACAATATAAAAATAAACGACAATGTTTGGGAAATGCCAGTTGGTCGAAAAGAGGAAACTACGATATCGTGATAGAAAGAGCTTAGAAGTGTTAATTAAGATTAGTAAAAAGAGAAAAATCAATACCAAATCAACACCAAATCCCTTAGGATCACCTGATTTCGATTTATATTGAAGAGTGTAGAACGAAGAGTGTACTCGAGAACTTTGTACCAAAATTTGTTGACATTTAATAAAGTGTTTTATGTTGGGTCTTATCATGATAACTGAGACAAAGAGCATGGGGAGTCAAAATCAGTACCGACTTTAACAATGATAACCTAACAATATTATTTATGTTATTATTCCATGAAAATAGGTGTATGGTAAATAAGGAAATGTTTCAAACCAAAAATAATCTTGTCCTTTAATGAAGACATTGAGTGTTGTTTAGATATTAAATTCTTTGAAAAAATCTCTTATGTCATTGTAATTTGTTGAGAATAAATTTGTTTAATTTGTCGAAAATGTTATAGTAATCGTCCATTCAGCCAGACCTACTTAAATACGAATTCTAAACAGTTCGAACTATAATGGAAATAAGACGAATTTCAATTGGGATTTTTTTAATATTTTTAAATGAAGGTAAAAAATTCAATTTTTGTAAAAATTTAACTAATTTCTTTTTTAATAAATTTAACAATGATAATCTTTTCTTGTTATAGATGATGAAGATTTTGATTTTACTTATGATCATGAATTTTTTCACAGAACACGTCAATGCTTCTCAATGTAATTATTACGTAATATACAAATATAATAATTATTTTTATTAGGTTATGCAAATGGCATTGTGGTACATTATGAGAGATGTGCGTCTGATTGTTGCAGCAGCAAATGTTCGACCATAAAATATCAAAGAGATTTATACGTTTGCGAAAAATGAATTTTGTATTATTACTAAACGTACAAAAATGATCAATTTTATTTTTTGGTTTTTCTTATTAGTTTTTTTTTATTATTAATCGATATTCTAGTGTAAAATTCGATTTATTTGTATTGATATTCTTTTTATATTAATAATAATTAATAAAATTTAGATATTTTAGGAATCATGTTGAAAATATTTCAGTGTGCCGCGAAAGTTTTTAATATTTAAACTTTACGCAAAAGAAAGATTGAGAACGACCATAATCTAGGTATCACTACTGGAAAAGGTGAAATAAACATTTTATTTTGGTGCCTATGCATTTCATTTATCGAACAAGAACAGGGCCAGTGCCAGCTTATTTATCACCCTAGGCAAAACTTATTAAAACGCACCTTTTCACACAAATTAATAAATAAATATATAATATATATATATATATATATATATATATATATATATATATATTAATTTATTATCAATTGCATAAACGCTACAAAATTAAAATTTAATTTTTTTTGCCTTCTTCCTCGCAAAAGTTTCTACTAATTCCTTTAATTCCAGTGTCGAAGCGTAATCACATTCTATTGAAATTGTTGCTAAGTCCACAAGGCTGGTTTGTGACATAGTTGAACGCAAGTAACTTTTAATTCATTTCAATTTTGAAAAACTATGTTCTCCACTAGCCACGGACACTGCAAGTGTTAATAATATTCTCAAGGAAACAGCAACATTTGGTATACAATCATTCAATTTTTGTTGTACTATATAGAGGAGCACATTTGATGGTGACGTAGGATTCGGAAGCCTTTGAGCTACAACTTGAAGCTCATTACAAAGATCATAGGCATCAATATCTTTATTATCTCTATGCGTCAAAGACGTTTCTAAATGTTTGTAGTCAGTAAGTATATCCGCAGATGTCTTTTTGTTGATATTGGATATATAATAAAGGAAGCCAAATAAAATATCATGTTGTTCTAATTATTGGAACCTTACTTCAATAGACTGTATAACCATGTCCAAGATAGTTTAGTAGAATTTTACTTTGAATTTATGTTTAGGATCTTGTGGTGCCTCGTCTTGAGCTTTATATTCAAACTGCCGTTTATGTCTCCTTCTTCTACATTCATCGGGCTCAAATTCCGCTTCTGTTTCTAATTCCTTTTCAATATCGGCAGCATCAATTAAAACTTGTTCAAAACCATTATTACTCCTACATTTTAAGAGGTAATTCTTAGTCACTTGAAGTTGTTTTGTAGCTGAATTTATAGCAGAATCCTCTTGTTGTAGTATTTTGTTTGTAAAATTTACTTCATTAAGAATGTTGTACCATGTGACAAGGGATACCATAAACTTGAATTTAGAAATTGCATCAGCAAGAGCCTTTGCGTCCGTTCGGGAAGTATTACCAGATGAATTATTTAGTCTTGGGTCATCAAAAATCTCCATTAAAGCATCATATATTGCACCAAGCTGATACCTTATAGGCTTCAAAGCATCAATCCTACTTTCTCATCGTGTTTCGCTCAATGGTTTAACTGTTAAATTCACGATTCGGCTAGTAAACACGTGCTAACGTTGAGTCGATGCAGAGAAGTAATTATAAATATGTTGAACTTAACTGAAGAAATTAGTCGCTTCTAGACAACATTTAGAGACATCATTGACAACTAAGTTTAAAGAATGTACATTGCAGGGAATAAAAAGGGCTCGCGGGTTTATTTGTAGAATTCTGTATTGTACACCTTTTTCTTTTCCTTTCATATTACTTTCATTAGCATACCCTTGCTCACGGTGATTTTCAATTTGTAATTCCATTTGCCCAAGCTTTTTAATCAAAACTTCTATTATGAATGCCTCAGTAGTTTCTTCTAATGGAACAAATCCTAGGAAATGTTCTCTTATTATTACTGCAGACTCGAATATCTCACTATCTAACGGTTTGATAATATCAACAAAACGTATAATCATAATCATCTGTCCAATATGACTAACGTCTGGTGTGCAATTCAAAATAATTGAGTAATATTTTGACGATTTCACAAGTGACAAAATTTTATTTTTAATAGCTCCTGCTAGGATCTGGATAAATTCATTTTGAATATCTTTTCCCAGATAATGTACCATAATGTCTTGATTTTTGACTCTGCGCAAATGTTCGTTATAGGGTCAAAAAGGGCTAGATATTCTACAAACTTCAAAAAATCACAGTTCTTGTTATTGTACAACTTTTCATTTGTTCCATGAAATGCTAAGTTTTGAGTGGAAAGTACTCTGATCAAAGCGATCAACGTTCCAAAATTTGCCGCCAATATTGTACTTCTTCTTTGATATTCTGCTGGTTAATATTATCAACTGTTTTTTTCTTTGGATATACGCACATCAAGTTCTTCCCACGCCTGAAAGTTGTCTGAATGGAAAGTATTCCTTTCATGTGATGATAGAATTGCTCCAATATTTTTCCAGTCTTTTGATCCTGATTTTTCTAGGATTGACGAGTTGTTTTTGTTAAATAACTTGCAGCAAAAACAAAAACCGCATCTGTTATAGTTGAATATATCAACCATGAACGGTATACTTCATTGGCTAGTTTTCTCTTATAGTGAATTGGAGAAAATTTTCGATTTTGGAATCTTTGGGAAAATTATATGTAATAATTTGATGTGGTGGATTTTGTAATAAAATCTGACGAAAATTATCATTACAATAGTCAGGCCAGTTTCCTGGGTCATTGTAATCTACATAATTAATCGTGGCACTGGTACTGGATTTAATTTCATGTGAGCATTCAAATAATTTGCAACAGGGTAACCAATTTCTGCAGTTACTATAATTGATTGGATTTCTATATCATAAATTTTGAATGGTAAATCAACTGATTTGAGGTTTCTTATAACCCATTATCCGCAATTTATCTGACTTGAAAATATTTAATCGGATATTTGCTATGTCTGACCACAATCCGTATGAGACACTAAACACCTTCCTTTATAACTTATGTTGCTTACAGTGGCGTACCTAGGGTAAATGGCGTCTATGGTAAACACCGATCTTGCGCCCCTCTCCGACGATATGTTTCTTACATTTTATTTTCTAAAAACTACTTTAACACTAGATTTACGGATGTTGAATATATACCTATTTTTACTGAAGTGAGCCAATTTGACTCATACAAGAAAATTGAAGTTTTTCGCAAAGAAAATAGTTCGAAACTATTTTAAATGAAATGTTTATTATTAAAAAATTTATGGAAAACATTTTTTACATATAAACTCTGTTTTTGAAACACATTTTCCGCAAACATTTCTATTACATTTAGCACAATGATTTCTACATCTGTTTCTTTGCATGATTGTTGAACTTGACAATTCTTCCGTGCGTCAGTAGCATGAATTTCTGCCTGTGGAATGGAAGTGTTCTCGACTTCTTCTCTATATTCGCTTCTTAGCTCTTCAGCCAATTGGAAAATAAAGTCTTTTCGTGAAATATTTACTTGAGTCGTCTCTTTATATAGAATCCAAGCATTGATAGCTGCTAAATCTAAAATATTGTAGAAAACTTGTAGAGGCCATCTGCGTGAACTTGCTTTAACACTATATTTACGGGCCATTTGGTCAAGTACATCAACGCCATACTTGGTACTATTATAATAGGTTATTGTTTCTGGAACAAGTTTCTTATTTTTTTCAATTGTTATATTTTTATGTTTTGTACTTAGTAGTAAAACTTTTTTATTAGGCTTGCTTTTATAAATGGTCAGGGTACAATTCTCAGATCTATACAGTTTTGTAGAAAATTTTGTCATTTTATCTTTTTTGGCTTTCGCAATTTTTGGTAATTCTTTTCGGTTTGCACGTATAGTGCCAACCAAAGTAGTTTTCTTTGCAAGTAACTTTTTTGCAAGTGAAATACTAGTAAAAAAGTTATCTGTGGTAATATTCCGTCCACAGCCTAAATATGGCTCTGCAAGCTTAGTTACTACAAATTCGCTCAAGGAAATGTTTGGTCCTCGGATTTCATCCTTGCCCAAGTACGGAAAACCGTTTACAAGATATTTACTTCTAACATCGGATGCCAGCCAAAATTTGATGCCGAATTTATCCGGCTTATTCGGCATGTACTGCGTAAATCGGCATCTAGCTTTAGTAGGGAATAATTGCTCATCGATCGTTATGTTTGCGTCAGGTTTATAGCAAGCCTGACAATTCTCTATAAATTCTTCCCATATTTTTGAAATCAGGGCAAATTTGTCTGTCTTCAGTCTTTCACTGCGTTCATTTTTTCTATCAAAACGTATGAACCGAAGTATGTCTGTAAATTTATCTCTAGACATGGTCTGGGCGAAAAAAGCCGGACCCCACTTCGTAGACCACAAATATGAATACTTCAAATTTTTAGCCTCATATGCTCCTCTAGCAAATAAAATTGCTACAAAGGCCCACAATTGTGATTTTGTAACCGTCCATTCCTTATTATTCAAAACTTGACGAGCTTCGAGTTCGGTACATGATTTTATATACGCCATCATACCATCGTCAATTATCAACTTGAATGCACTACTTGCTGAACCAAGCATAATATGCCTTTTAGCATAGGCAGTTGGACCAGAAATGTCTCTGAATATGGTATAAATCGGTGATCTACCTACGTTTCTACCTTCATTCAGTCTTTCCCATAAAGTCCCGTCAGCAGCTTTTTCGGCTAAAATTTCTTTATCAGAAGATGTATCGATAGCATCTAGATCATTTTCAATTTCAGAATCAGAAATAACTCTAGCTCTTTTTTTACTAGGAGCTGTGTAACGAAAAATTTCATCTTCGCTTTCAGTTTCAGAATCAGAAATCACTCTAGCTCTTTTTTTACTAGGAGTTGTGTAACGAAAAATTTCACCTTCACTTTCAGTTTCAGAATCAGAAGTAACCCTGGCTCTTTTTTTGTTACGAGCTATATAACAAAGATCTTCATCTTCACTGCTAGAAGATTCAATTTTATTGACTTCGTCCTCTAATTCAATTTCGTTATCACTTTGGTCTATATCAATTGCATCCGATTCATTATCTGATTGGTCTTTCTTTAGTTTGATTAGTTTTTTCAGCAAAAGACAATTTTTCTGATTCTTTCCCATAATAAAAACCCTAGATAATCACATAAAGTAAATATCAGTTGTAATACCTTTTACAAATAAATTACGAAATTACCTTTGTGGATCAATTTTTCTGGCAAAAAATGAATTTTATGAAATTATAAATTATATATTACTTCACTGCACTGCTCACACGCGATGTATATATCGAAATGACGACAGAAGTGGGTAATAAGGTAACGGAGTAACGAAAACAAGTGATAATTACTCACACATACATACAAATATTGTATGTGAGTATTGCCAAATGAGAAGAGAAACAAATCACGTGCGACTTGACTGTTGTCCAGGCCTGATAGGACCAGTAAATTTCATGTTATGCGATTAACTGCTAAACCATTCTACGAGTCAAATTAGCTCACAATCGTGAAAATAGGTATACCACATTCGATAATGCGAAATGAAGGGGTCTGCGAGGAAGAGGAATAAGCGTTTACATATATTTCATTACTTAATTAAAAACCAACGTATGTTTTTAAAAAGTAATATTAAAGTTTTATGTATATATAGTGATCAAATTTTGAATGAGTCAAATTGGCTCGGTCCGTAAATCTAGTGTTAAAATTGGGTAAAAAAGCACACAAATTAAATCTATTAACACTTTCTAAAATATATATTTATATTTATCTTAATATCTCTTAGATTTATAAAAAAATACTGGCCACTTTAACACCCAGCAAATTTGTGTTTTAAAAACAAATTTAAATATTATCCAGGATCGATTCGATCGAAAAACTATCAACTATGTATAAACGAAAATCAAAAGCGAATTAATTTTGAATTGAGCAACAGACTGCAAAGAGACCGATTCTCGTTTATCGTACCTACGTTAGAATACCGATGCCGGCCATACCCTAGTTATGCTTCTGGTTGCTTAATATTTAGATAAATTCGAATTGTGTATGATCAATGCAAATAAGGTCTTGAAACCTTTGTATTGGATGTTCTCATCAGACGAATATCATGATTATCAATGACTTAATGGACAATTTATTTCATTATTATGAATTTTTAATGAAAGAATATAAAGATTTTCTATCAAATATCTCGTGTCCATACGATGATCATTCAAATTGTGCATATAAAATTACTTGTAAATTTTATTGATTATTTAAATTTTTAATAAATATATTAACTCACATTATGTGCATTTATTATACAAATCAATTTTTGTGTTTTATCCAAGCATGCAATTTCTTCTAATTTTGATTGGTTAGAAAATATTACATAAATAATCATAAAGTATTTTCATTCTTCATGCATAATATTATATTATATATAATTAATATATACAACAGATCTTTAAAATTCCACCAATAAACTTTTAAAATTGCAATTTGTTCTTTATTGTGTTGAACTTTTTATTAAATTGTTCAAAATTACACATATAAACGATAATATAATATCAACCCAAGTTTTAGTTATAATAATTCGGGAAATAAAACATTGGTTAGTATTCCCATGGCCCCATTAACCATAGGGCTAATTGGGCTACAGCCCAGGGGCGCCATCGATCCGAGGGCGCTAAGAAAACAAGATGGTGAAATTTAATTGTTTTTTTTAATTTAAAAAAAAAGTAATTTTCTTTATATTTAGCGTATCTGTGATTTAAGTTAGTAATGTGTTCAATGTTATATTTTTTCTCATCCATATAAACCATGTATGCTAATGGCCTAACTTCTATAAAGATTAAATTCGACTTTGATTACATTTTAAAGTATCACAAACTTTTATTAAAATTCTTATAAAAATTACCAAAGAAAAAAAAATACTTTATACATAATTATTTAATCACATTTAAAACCAATTTAAAAATAAA
This sequence comes from Schmidtea polychroa, assembly GCA_959609185.1. NCBI lineage: Eukaryota > Metazoa > Platyhelminthes > Tricladida > Dugesiidae > Schmidtea > Schmidtea polychroa. Next base: position 8,197 of record CAUHTR010007305.1, read on the forward strand.
ATTAATTGCTTGTCAGTTATATAAGTATAAGGATTTTAAAACGTAACAAATATAAATTGTGTTTCAATGTAAGTGAAAACTATTTTATTATTCCATAAAGTGTACTATTAAAAATGAATTAAGTAATTGATATTTATTAATAGTATTATGTTCTAGATATTTAATTTAAAAATTAATATTTAATTCACATATTTATATAAATTTTTTGAATTTTGTTTTGCGTAAATACATATTTAAGTTTTGAATTTTTGAAAATAAAATTGAATTTTTATAATAAAAGTATGTAGGGGTGCAAAATTTTATTTAGCCCAGGGCGCTCAAACTTATTAATACGGCCATGAGTATCCCATTATTAAGTTATTGGAATTTCTTTTTGTTTTTTTCGATTTTTACAAAAAACAGAATTTTTAATATTCTAATCCAATTCAAATTTTAGTTTCATCAATTAATTTTGATCGTATTTATTTCGCACATTTATCAAGATTCATTATTACAAGTTCATTCTTTCTTGTTTGTGAACACAATTTGCAACTGATCATTGTTGGCATCTTTATGTCTAACGAGACTTTACAACATACTTTGCAAATGAAACTGTTTTCCAGGTTGTCATCACATTATTACATTATGTTCAAAAACAAATTTAAAATAAAAATCAGTAATTTAAAAAAAGAAAAAGATATTACCGATAAATTAAATAAACTACTTAAAAGATTTAATTAATAAAATATACCGAAACCAAAAAGTCGATCGACTTTTAACCAATAATTAAATTCAATAATTCCAGCAAAACTTTCATTAAACATTATCGTAAACATTATCGTAAAATCACATGAAAAATGGATTAATAAAATTAATTCCTAAAAAATATTTTATTTATAAAACCGATACAGATCAAATGACCATTTTAAACATGATACAGAAAAATCTCATTAACAATAAAGCTAAGCTTGATTTGAACAACATTTGAACTTACGACCCTACTAGTCACACAACAACGCTTCAACATCCAATAAAATCCATTGAGCAAGAAATTACAAATAAAAAACTATCAGCTGCGACAGCCAATAGATCGGATTGGTCGAGGATAAAAATAGCAAAATATATATATTAATATATATATATATGATCTTGAAATGAATGAATATATTAGCGAAATATCAACAAATAATAATTCCGAAAGATTTTGCAAATATTATTAATAAACTATATGATAACTAAACTTTAGACAGTTCAATTATTGCATACAAAGATGTGTATTATAGTAAATATAATACAAATATCTATAAATTTGGATCAATGAAAATCGAAATTCAATAAAATCTTCACAATTATAAATGTGTTAATGAAATAAAATAATATCAATATATTTATCAATAATCAGTCTGCATCATTCTAATAACGATTTATTTATTTGTGTTTTAAAAAGTGCCGAATAATAATTTCGGTAAAAGGCAAATAAATATGATAAGGAATGATATCAAATATACTTTTCGTGGAAATGAAGGTAGAAAATTCAAGTTTTAAATGGATTGGTATTGTGATTGCTGCTTGTCTTGTTAATATTATTATTATTGATATTCGTACTGATGGTTGGAGGACTTCGGACCCAGGTCACATCGAATGGGTTTTTCTGAACGGAATTGGCACATAATTGAAAATGTTTATCATTTAATTCATGATCCTCATGACTTGGTCTTAAAATATCATCACTCCACGTTGTAGATATTTTCCCATTGAATGATTTGTATTGGTTTGGGTTGGTCCAAAAGTTATTGTTGGTAGTATTGCTGCCATTGGTATTATTCCATAGATTAGTGTCTATTAAAATTATTATTGTTATAAACTAAACCAATATTAATACTAATAATAAAATAAAAATAATAATAATAATTCTCTATGTATGTATGTGAATGAGTGATTATGGAATAGCGCTTAATTAAAATCACCAAATAGCAAATTTTATTATAACTTTTAATTATGATCGAAAACATGGCATTTTTATTTTAATGTTATCTGAAAATCGACTTTCATTTATCGAATGATGCATAATTTGTCCAATTAAAACCCTTAATTCTCTTTTTATCAAGGTTCTTTCGGAGGTGATTAAATAGTTATTGAATTAAAATAAATATGAATTAAACCATATATTGGATCTATAGAGAATTATGTATTTGGATTAATAACACGATTCCGTCATTTTTGACGGGTTATTAATGACACTCAGACATCACTTATATGATTTATTTCGACAGTTTCAATGTCATTGCCCATTAGTTTTCCATTTACTACTTAACCCCTTCAGACCCCGTTTGCAGAATTATGCACATAACATTTAAAACATTATAGATTCCTTATTTAATCTCTCCACGCACCGACCAAACTATTTTGATTGTTTTAAAATCATACCACTAGTGCCATCTATGAGCAATTTTTGTCAACAATACATTTAGTGATCAGTTTCACTCTGACAGTTTTTTAATTCAGGTCTGAAGGGGTTAAAATACGAGAATACAGACAAAAACACATTATATGCATACACACAACTCACAAAGTACTTATTGTGGTCTCTAATATTAATCAACTCCCTCAGTTGACAGTATTCAGGAAATTAATTATTGTGATGACGATTAGTCATTCCCGTGAATATATGGTATTGTATCAAAATCATTTAAATGCATAAACAAGATCTAATCAGGATTTGAAATCCATTATTAAATACAATGAATAAAAAACAACAAATAATAACACTAATAATAAAAATAATAATAATAATAAATTATGGTTTCTTGGTAGCAGCATAACTTAAATCTTAAGCAGGCCCGTAGCTAACCTATATTTTGCGAGGGGGCACAATGCAATGGAAATTAGATGTTTTATCATTGCTGCATATTAAAACATAGCCTAATTTATTATTTTTATTATTTATTTTAAATTTATAGATTTTTAATTACAATAGTTCTTAATAATAAAAATTATTTCATTTAATATTTAATTTCTATAATTAGTGTTATAGGAAGAGAACTTTATATAAAAAACTTATATTAAAGATTATCTGCTGCTAACATGCATCTTTAATATTTATATTTAGGTATTTTGAAATAATGTATTCTTGTGTAGAGATGTGTGATATTGTTTTCATTGCAATTTATTATTTTTTTTAATTAAAAATAAAATGTATTTTTATTTTTTATCATATTAGTGCTTTTATTGAATAATGAGTGAGAAATGTACAAATTGTGTCATATATTCAATTTTATATTTTTAGGCCACATGGACAAGTTTGTCATTCGCTACACTACAACGCCTTCATCCAGGATGTCACTGACCCATATAGCCATTGCTTCTCATAGACCATCAACATCTTCCAGTGAGACACTGTTTCAAGTAGCAAGCCAAATTACTGTGGCAGCTGCACATACAGACGATTCAGTGTCTGAAAATCATATATCTTATACCAAGACCTTTGCAAGAGTACTTTGCAGCAGTACTTTGCTCGGAACTTAAACTGGTAGACCGACCAGATCACCTTGGTACTGATAGGCCTTTTCAACCAAAACTGAAAACATATCACATTACTAAGTTTGGAGACAAAAATCGTTCATTTGGTGGAATTACATGGTATTCCCAATTTCCGTGGCTTGAATACTCTATCAAACAAGAAAAATGCTTCTACTACCCATGCCATAAGTACACCCCATGTCATAACAATCCACCAGACAGTGTATTCCCCATGTATCGCTTCCCAAACTGGAAGATAGCAATGGAAAAAGGAAAAGGCTTTCTACGACATAACTCAGCACAGTCTCACATGGTGGCTATGTAAAAATAGAAGGAACACTCAATCAGAACAACACAGAGAACGGAAATTGTTAATAATAAAAGCTTAATTATCTAAAAATATATTTAAATACAAATTAATTGCCTAAATCTGGTGTTATTAAAACAACCGATTTAAATGGCGAATTAATTAATTTAATAATAATGCTAATTATGCGTGCCAGCATTTATACTTATTATACTTTTTACTATATAATAGTATTTGATACTTATAATACGATATATATTTTATTTATAATTTAATTATTTAAATATCCCTAACATCTCCCTGTTTAAAACGTTTTAGCTATTCAACTTTACGAATTATAATTTTTCCATCTCTGTCTCGTAATTCATAACTATTTGCATGGATCTTTCTAAAAATGACAAAAGGTCCTGTATATCGGTCTTCTTCTTTATTTCTCAAATCTACTTTAACTAAAACTTCTTCATTTATATCGAATTCTCGGTGTGTCTGGTTCTCATTTTTATAATTTAAATTTCTTTGTTTTGATTGCACTTCCTCCACTATTTTACTTCTATCGTTGTATATTCTTTTATTATTGTTCCATTCTCTAGATATCCGAAAACCAAATACTGCTTCTGATGGACTCTTTCCAACTATGCTTTGAATAGTAGCATTTAAAGTAAACTCAATTTCAGGTAACACTTCAAACCTATTCCTCTTAAGTTTATCTCTTAATGATGTACTGATAAAATCTCGTATTGTTCGAAATTATCTTTCAATGAAACCATTAGTGTTATGATGATATGGGCTAGAAAATTGTAGCTGTATATTGTGTTTCTTTGCCAACTCTTTTATCAAGTTAGACTCAAATGTTTTCCACAATCAACATGAATAATTCTCGGTGCCCCGTATTTTAATATCCAGAATTTCACAATAGTATCAGCTGTAGTTTTTTCGTCTTGCTTTGCTACTGCTGTCAACGAAATGTATCGACTACACATATCTATAATTCCCAAAATATATTTCTTTCCATGAATGTTTGTCTGCAAAGGTTCATAAAAATCTATCGCTATAACCTCAAATTAATTAATTTTTTACAATTATTTCTTTTGTTTTAGTTGTCAATGTTTTTCGTTTCTGACATATTTCACAACTTTGTATATATTGAGTTGCGATTTCATTTAATTCTCCCATATCGTAATTAACTTTTATATAATCGATTACCTTCTTACACCAGGCGTAACACAGCATTTTGTGCATGTCCTTGACAAATTCTATTCTATTTTCTTTTGGAATCCAAATTTTATTTTCTCTTGTTAAAATTAAATCTTCGTTGATTTTAAATCTTGTAGTCTCATTTTTATCAATTGCTTCTTTCATATGTTCTATCCCTTCATTACCTTTTTGCCATTGCAATCCATGTTTAGTAGCTGTCATTGCCAACAATCTTGTTTTTACTTTCTCTCGATAACGCGTCAGTGATCGAATGGTCAATTCCTTTTCGATATTTAATATCCATATCTAAACTATTCAAGGAGTTTATCCATGTCTGAAATTGTGCCGTTATAGGTTTTTTAGTTGTCATCATAAATGTTATAGCCTTGTGATCCGTTCTTAGCTGGAATCGCTTGCCATGCTTAAATGCTGTGCAAAGTAATAAATTGCTAAAAGTTCCTTTCTCGTGATACAGTATCCTATTTCAAGTTTACTCATTGTATGCAGGCCCTAGAAGAGGCGGGGCCAGAGGGGCCACGGGCCCCAAATTTTCAAAATTTTATTTGAAGAAATTTTTTTGGAAACAAAAATTAATTTTTAAAAATTCAACAATTTGAAAATGGACTAATGATATAACTTCTTTGCTCTTATATACCAATCTAACATGTTTTTAAATAAATCTGATTGATCTAAGATTAGGAATTCGTCATTTAAAATTGCTTGATCGTTATTAAAATCCACGAATAAGAGATTTTTAAAAATATTTTTAAAAATATCCGTTTATTAATGATATGATATTGGAGCCCCTAATTTAAACCCGACTATCGTGGAATTCGAAAGAATATTTTAAATTTCATTAAAATTTCTCTACTAAAAATTAAAATGAAACGGCTTGAAATATTTCGAAAATTTCTCATTGAAGTTTTAAATTTAAAATTGTCGGTGTTAAACTGAATTAAAATTTGTTTATATTGTTTGTGCTTCTATTTGATAAAAATTAATTTCAATAAATTTTAATACTAAAAGAAGTGAACAAAAGGTATGAAAATTTGTTTTCGATTGAAATATATCCCTTAATTTAATGAATATTTAATTTAGATGAAAAGACACAAGAGCGGCTAAATGGATTAGCAATGCTGCATATTAATAACGATATTGCAAGAAACCTAAATTTTTTTAGGGCCCGCACTCTCTCTCCTAGGCCCTGATTGTATGTGAACCATAGGCAATAACAAGTTCATTACCTAGATCATCAATCTGTGACAAAACAGCTCCTATGGTGTCGAAACTAGCATTCGTATCCAAAATAAATTCTTTCTCATAATCAGGATATATTAGAACTGGTGTAGTTGATAATGCTTTCTACAATTCCTCAAAACTTTCTTGACATTCTTGTGACCAAACTAACTTGTCTTTATTGTTTCCGCACATCGATTCTAATATTCTTGCGAATTTTGAATAATTCTTTATAAATTTTCTGTAATAATTACACAGTCCTAAGAAACTCCTCAATTTTTTTTAACAATTTGGTCTTTGAAACCATTTTATTGCTTCGATTTTAGCTTCATCGACACTAACACCTTCACAAGTTATAATGTGACCAAGAAATTTTGTCTCCTTCACCAAAAATTTGAATTTTTCAGGATTTATTCTCAATCCTGCTTCTTTTACTTTTTCTAATACTTTATTTATTCTTTTTATATGATCTTCTTTGTTTTTTGAGAATATTATTAATACCTTGTATGAATACAGAGACACATTCCCGCAGACGTATAAGCTTTTCACTGGCGCACTGACATTTGGGACTTCCACAGCAAACTATGAGAACAGTTTCTCAACCTTGACCAGGATTTTATCCACATCTCGTCGATCAATGACACAAACTCGAATGAAGGATCTGGTGATGCTGGTATTTGAGCGTGAAATCACCTACACAATGTCTAAAGAAGAACTGCTAATGAAATTTAGAGAGAAAAACAGGCGTCTTGTGGTTTGATTTTTTGTGTAATCGGTTTCACACCAAGTGTTATCATTTTTGTGTATAATTTGATCGGATGAAATATTATTCTGGAAACATAGAAATCGTTGTCCAATATTTTTGCATAATTTGTGTGTGCATAATTTGTCTGTGATGTGAAACATTGTGATATCAATCACTTAGCAGTGGTAATTTGCTAGGCTTTAAACAAAGAACAAGTGCAACTTTCATCAATTCGATCACTTAACATTACAATATTTAAACATAATGAGAAACAAGGGGAATTAATACCTGAAAAATGTTTTACTCAAAATATTGTAATTAAAAAACTGTTACAATAACTTTCAAAATACATTTTTGAGTACACTTATTTTTTTAACGCATATTTTTAATAATATTTTTTTGTGATTATTTAAATTAAAATTGAAATTGTTGTCTATTTGTACACGTATTTTTAACAATGATTTGAAATAATTGAAATTGTCTTTTATCTTTATGTGAGAGTTATCTCTGTTTCTTTGTTTCGCCCCGTGATCTTCACGGGTTAAACTTAGTATATTTATAATTCATCAAAAGTAAAATTTTTCAACATTATATTAAATTCTAAATAGTTTTGTAATAAGGGTATCATAACATTCATCATGTGACACTACAATTATTAAATTAAATATATTTTAAAATGACAAATAATCATGTACATTTCCTTATTAACAAATTTTGCGAACTTTTTAATAAATTAGTCAAAATTTGTATATTTTACTCTGATGTAACAAGCATTGACATCTCTAAATCATATTTTAATTAAAATTAAAAATTTCCAATTTAAAGGATTTATCAATGTTTTAATTTCAATTCGCATTCTTTTAAATTTAAAATATTTTTCACGATTAAGTAATTTATTCATTATCAAATATTAATAAAATCTACTCGAATCCTAGAATCAATCAATATCTCCAAGACAGAACTCCATTGAAGCGAAAATAAATATAAAAATGTCATTACTAATTTCTATTAATTCAGCAAATTTTTGTCTGGAAACAGACATTCCAAACTAAATTATTATAATTATCAAGTGAATGCGACTGTTAATGGGATTTAGATTATTTCATCAATTTCGTCAGAATATTTAATGGGGAAATATATTCAATTTAGAATAGATAAACAAAATAACTTTCTATTATATGTGATGAAGTGAAGCAGAAAGCTTGACACTTTTTATTTCAGATACTATTTGTCGGATTTCTTTTAATTGAATGTCATTCAACATTTGTTGATCTGTGAACTATAAATGTTAGAAAAAAGATCCAGAATAATAAAAAACATCAAACTAACAAGTTTTTGATGCTTAAGCAACATTGAAAAAACAATTCTTTAACTTATAATAGACATTTCTGAACTTTTTTTCTATGAACCAAGTTTGTTTTTTGTTTAAATTGGGGAAAATAAAGTTTAACTATATTGAAATTGGATTAGTATTTTTATTTTTAATATTATCATCACAGTTAGATACTTGTAATATTCTAACTATCATTATTATTATTTATTATTATTATTATTATTATTATTATTATTATTATTATTATTATTATTATTATTATTATTATTATTATTATTATTATTATTATTATTATTAATATTATTATTATTATTATTATTATTATTATTATTATTATTATTATTATTATTATTAATAAAAAATATCTCATGTTCAGTATGTTTTGAGATGCAAAAAGAGATGCAAACTTCTTTATTTTAAATAATAACAATAATAATAATATAAAACAATAAAGTGATAATTTAAGCCTTTTGCTACGAATAATGTATTTAATGAAAAAAATTTCGACTATAAGATAGTCCTTGTCAATTTAGATAAATAAAGAAGTTTGCATCTCTTTTGCATCTCAAAACAAACTGAACATGATATATTTTTGGCGAGATGTCTCTGAACGAAGCATTTTTGTGCCTTTTCCTCTGGAAAGACTGATTCACGAGGCTCACGTTTACTATATGGAACATAAAGACTCAATGGCATCTCATACTCCAATATAATATTCTTCAAAAAGTTCTACCCAAAAAATTGAAAGAGAGTTAGATTTTCTTGGCATGCTTGCATTCGCTTTTTTCGATTGTGGACGAATCAACTGCATAATTTTCTGATTTCAATGCTATTCAGAATATTTTGCATAGTCTTCTTCCTTACATTAAGTCTAGTTTGCAGTTCTCTATGAGTAATTTATCTTTCTTCTTTCACACGGGTTTTCAATTTTTCGAATTACTCCTCGTTAATTTCCTGGGGTCGTCCACTTCTTTCTTCAAGAAACATATTGTCCCTGCCAGAGAAAAACTCTCTAATCCAATTATAAATAGTGGCCTTGCGCGGTGATTCATGTCCATATGCTTCGTGCAGCTAATAGACGAGGTTATTCTTTTCTGTCATCTTCAAAAACAAAAAATGAATAACACTGAGAAATTCGACTTGCTGGTGTATTTTTTAAAAACACTTCATAAATAATGCAAAAGACGTTAACTAATTTAAAGCCAATTCAATAATATGTACTTATAGATCTTATAAGAACTTCTTTCAAATTTCACCTTTGATTTCTTTTCAATTGACTTCATTGATTTGTGTTTAAAATTTCATGGATTTATTAATTTCATTTCAGTACACCATGCATACTTTTTGTCTATTTATATTACCATTTATAGAGTTATTCTTTAAATTTGACATAAAATCATCAATCTGTTTATACCAGTGGCGCCCATAAGGTCGATTACCAGCAAAAATGAAACAAGTCACTCATTTCACACCTCCTTTTATATATTATGTAGAAACCCGTCTTAAGACAAAAGAAATACCTTCCTATATAAAATTTTATAATTATAGTATTTTCATTTTCATTCGGTTTAAGAATAACAAAAATTTTAATAACTATGATGAAAGAAATAAAAAAAATATTATTTAACCCCCATAAATGTCGAAGGAAGCAGCAGTAAAAATCGGACTTTTCAATAGGAATATATGGAATTTTGTGTTGATTGTACACGTAAATTTAGTGATTTTATTTCGGTAAATCGCCATTACTTTTACATTTTTAAAATAGATCTGCTGAGAAAAACAGTAGGCACAACTGATTATAAAAAATAAAATGAACGTTCGAATTGGCAAATTTCAAAAGCTTATAAAAAGTAAAAGAAGTGTTAGTACTCCATAAATTACATCATACGTCAATTGTGAAAAGACTGACTACACTATTCTCACTCTTTTCCAAAAGTACGTGATGAATCATGGTTTTTTCTAAGATAGCTCGCATCTATTAACCTTTTCGCTGCTACTCCCATAAATATACGTTTTGAAATTTTGTAATCTCCTTTTGTCGTGTGCTACTGGCACGAAACTAGTACAGTGTGCTACTTTTCTATATATACGTTTTACAGTTTTCCCTAACGTCGCACACAGATAGTGCTTGCTCTTTCTTTAACTTCGTAGAGAAAGAGTTAAATGCTGTAGAAAATTATGGAAAAGATGTTATTAATTAAAAGTTTTCATAAAATATTTTAATTAAAATTTTCAAAATTATCTAAAAATCGGCTATTTTGGTGGGATAGTTTCATAATTCAGATCTAGTAATAGGAAATGTTTTTATCCGATGTCATTGAAATGTATTTTTGGTAATTTGTTTGATAATTCGAAAAAGAATAAACAATGCACTAGAATGTTTGCATAATAAGATGAGTAGAAACCAAATATTGAAATCCAGGGGGAAATATTCCCTTAATTATCAATTATTGAGATAAGTTTTAGTGTTACCTTTGTTGTGTTTGATTTTAGAAATTTTATTCATAAACTTTCAATGATATCAAAACCTACTTGGGCCGGAATATAGTTTTTCTGAATGAGGTGCTCGCATGGAATGTTGATACGCACTTGTGCTGCTGAACGAAGTTGGATTGTTACTCTGGAATAATTAAATGTTAATTAACTAAATTAAAAAAGTTAATAACATTTTAAAACTCAATACACCAATAGAAACTTAAAACATTTATTAATCCTTATTCGCATAATGAGGTTCATTATAATATTTGAATTCAAATATTATTTGTGAACATTTTTTATCGAAAAAATGTTAGATTATTTTATTTGTTCTCATTATATACAATAATAAAAAATCAGGCTTAATATTTTAAATTAAAAATCTTTAAATTTTGATTTACTGATTAGATTTTCCGTGCTACGTCAATTTCGGCAAGAAGAGGATGTAGATGTCTGGCATGGGAAATGGTTAAAAGATCCATTAAACAGCTAAATAATATATACTAATACTCTACTTGGCAATATAATTTATCGCAAACTTTGGAGTAATTCTAGTAATCCATATTCAATTAAAAACCTACCACCACTTTGTATTCTCTTTTACATTTGATACTTTTTCCACTTTTTCCGGCAAAAATATATTGACACACAATTAAATTACTTTTTTTCTTCACACAACCTCTATATAACACATCTTCATTGTAAGTTTTGGCAGCAAATTTTTATTAATTATTATTAATTTTTATAAAATTTACAGTTAAAAAACAATCTTGACCGCTCGAAAATAAAATGTAGATAAAAAATTAAGTTATCAGTTAAAGTTTATTTTATGTACAGTTCTTTGAAAATTCCGAGTCATCGATGCGCAACATTGGACAGGCTTGGTATAAACCAAGAGTTGATGTATACCACCGGGGTCCAAATACAATTTTAAGGATTAAGTTAGTGATCATGAGTCAATATAAAAATTAAATTCAAAGTCATTATCAAAATAAATTGTAACGATTTCACTCTGTAATCTGTTCTTCACTTAGGCTGACTTTTTGAGTAAATTATTTTTTATGAAAAGTTTTATTAAAAATCATAAAATCTTAACCCCTTCAAACCTGAATTATTGGTAATGGAGAAAAAAACTTTTTTTTAGCAATTATTGGCCAAAATGGTAAGCTTAAAACACATGTATGATAAAAATAATATATTTATTGAATTTTGGTCGGTGCGTGGAGAGATGGCGATGAAGTAAAATATATTAAATAAGGAATCTATAAGGTTTTAAATGTTATGTGCATAATTCTGCACACGGGGTCTGAAGGGGTTAATCAATATTTTTTTTAATTAGTTAATCAATATATCTAATATAAATTATTTTATGCTTTTATAATTTTATAATTTTAGTTTTTGAGTTTCCCAATGAAAAGCCCATTTAAAAGACCGTATATTACTAAGCATTGAACAAGAACTTGAAATAATTAAAAGAGCAAAGGATTGTGAATCTTTGGTAAACTTGACCTTAACTAAGTTTTCGATTAATAGTGAATTGAAAACGTCGATTACAAAAAGTGTTATAACTAAGAAGCCTAAAATAAATCTTTTGAAAAACCATTGTGGCTATGGTTTGTGCAGGAAGGCCTAAGAGACAGTCCATTAAATGGAACTATAATAAAGCAAATAAACGATTTTTCGGCTAGGGATAGGTGGCTTACACAGTGGAAAGATGGCCATGGTGCTTAGGGTTATTCCTAATTATATTTAAAATTATTACAAAATGTATTTAAAATTTTTACTAAATATAATTATTTCTTCCACCTCTTTTTCTATTTAAAATTAATCTTATTTATATTTGAAATTTGCGTTAACTGACTATCCATTATACGCTTGCAGATTCTGTTTACTCATTTAAATGTGATAAGATTTACAATATAACGATCTAAGTGGAGATTTAAGAAATCCTAGAAGCTGTTTTGATATTTATCTAAAGAGACTAATTTATTTTGATATTGGCTAATTCGTTATATTGCTTTTTTTGCATTTTCAATTAAAATTCAATCATCTTCAAATTCTTCAAAAACAATTTTCTTTACTTCGCTTAAATTATCGGAATAGTATAATGTTGCACAAGACATGTTTTTTTATTTTTATTTTTTTTTATTTTTTTCTTTAAAAAATTTCCTAGATTTAATCATACATGAAGTTGCATTTGTTATATAAAGAACAAAATTTTGAAAATTAATACTAAGCTTTTCAAAAATCCTCTCAGTATAGTAAACAATAGAATCTGCGTCTGGTGCTTGATTTAATTCCGCAATATCAATGAGATATACATGTTCAGATTAAAAAAAACACATCATTGATGACATTATATAGTATATAATATATACTAACAAATGGTAGCATGTGGTTATATTTTAAAATAAAAATGTACTAAATATGCTACACACGACCATGGCTCGAAAAATATTTTTCTGTCGCGAATATACAGTGTTCGACGTTAAGAGGTTACTCGTTAAGAACATTGTGAATTATTTTACATCTTGTTTCAAAGTATATCATATTTCCATTCCAATATCAATTTAAGTAAAAAAAATTAATTGTTTTGTCGAATTTTTAAATAAATTTAACTTTAAATTTCAAGTGTTTGTCGAGTTATATAAACATAAATTATGGCATGTGGGATGAAATTAGAATAAAAAATAAATATAAGCACCAGAAAACAGTCAAGAATTCCCAGAATAACGAATTGTAACAAAAATAAGAGGGCTAAGAAAAGCCATTAATAATTGATATAATTAAAGACGACAAAACATACTTCATTTACAAAGTTGTGTTTGATATGAACTGCAGGATTTATCGGTGCAGCACTGAATGGGTCGTCAGAAAACAAATTAGTAAAATCTGGTTCTTTATTGACATTAGGAGGAACTGGGTCCACTGGTATATGAGACTTAGTTGGAACTGAGTTAATTGATCCCGACGTTGTTGTCATTGTTTTCGGCTCATCCTTGGTTTCACTGACTTCCTCTTTGATTACCGCTGATGCTGCTGCAGATGATGATAATAGAAATTATATTTATTAACATAATAATTATTTTATCAATTTCAGAATGGGAAAAACACAAGAAAAATATATTCGATAATTCTAATCTAATAAAACAAAATATCATACTAAATTGAATTTTCAACATTTTCAGAAAAGTAAATTTTTGATTTGAAATAATTCGTATAATATAAATATTTGTTTTCAAGATTTCAACTTAAAAATATGTTTCATATAGATATGATGATTATGTTAAACTGGGGTGGTCATTTTTAGCTCGTGCAATCTGGAAGAATACAGTAAAAGGAAAGGGTTTAAGCAGTTGGTAAATATAAATAATGAACATTTTTGTACACATTGATACAGTACACAAAGCTGAAATCCGGGAAATGAAAACAAATGACCAGGTTTTATTAACCACATATTGCAAAATCATGAACTCTTTTCCATTTGTATATAAAATAAACAATTTTTGATTAATAAGAAAAATTAAAACACGTGATATATTGGAGGAACCATTCTATAAATATCAAAATAATATGTATTTGTATACAGCTAAACAGATTTTCCATTATCTTAGTAAGGAATTTATTTGTTTTTTTGCTGTATATAGAGTGCCCCACAATCAACTACTCTAATTTGTTTTTTATCATACCTTAAAAAAGTAACCCCTTAGACCAGAGCTGTAGCTAGGGGGTGGCAAATGGGGCGACCGCCCCGGGCACCAAGTCGAAGGGCGCCAAAACTGTGAAATGATCATTTAAATTTTTTTGCTTTTCTTTCTTTTTTTCATATTAAATTTTTATATTCTGCTTTCCATATTTACTGTTTTCAAAAGTTAAACTAAAACAAAAACTGTTTTGCTGGTCTATCTAAAGGTTTTTGCAAACGGGCGACTAAATCCTAAGGTGGCTGATCATGAAAACAGTTTTGAGCATAGAAAATGCTACTTAGCCTGGAAAGATCTTGAAAATCGTTTGAAAGAAGGAAGGACAATTGATGGTAATCTTTAATTTCTTTTATTTAGAATGCAATGTTAAATGTTAAAGTTGATCACTTGATCTTTTCAAATATATTATAATATTAACCTTAATAGGAACTTAATGATCAAAACTCTGAACTTAGGTTTAATAAATACGGAGTAAATCAATTTTCAATATTAATGTATATACACATGTATAATAAATATTTATAATTAATTGGTTTTCGTTATAATATAAGTTTGGTTAAGCATTGTATAGCTTTGTATTTTTATTTAACTCTTAAAGATCAATTCCATTCTTGTAAGTACATAATTAATGGAGTGGTGGATTCTTTTGGCACCAGGGGCGCCAAATTTCAATCTCGCCCGCGCGCCATTTTCCTTAGCTACGGCTCTGCCTTAGACGACCAATAAATCTGATTTATGACAGAAACAATGCAGGAATTTTGGCAATACAGTAAAATATAATTAACAGCATGTGATTCAATTCAAAGCATTCGAGGAGTTATGACTCGCTTTAGGCAAACGGGAACCCCTGGAAATCGGAGGTAAACAGAGAAAATCTGAAAAAGTTAGTTTTGACAAAACGTTGCGAGTATTGATGAAATTTTGTGGTTACATAAAAAAAGCAAATGAAGTGATAAATTATATAACACCCTGCATATTTTGTGTTTTGATGATTAAATAAATAGATTAAATAGATTAGATTGCGTACAATGAATTCTGAACCATATTAACAGACCACGGCAGTTTACCACATATATATTGTATTCGTTTGTTAAGATTTCATTGTTTGTAATAGTATAAACCTTTGTGAATGGAAAAAGTTATGCTATGTGATAAACACAATAGAGAAGTTGTTCCTAGAAACTTGACTATAAATCAGTAAAGATATAAAAAATCGATATCTTTACTAATTCATAGTCAAGTTGTTTAATAAATACAATGTCAATTGAAAAGAAATCAGTGTTGAAAATGAAAAAAGTTCTTATAATATATATATATATATATATATATACAGTAATTTTTATCTTATTTTAACTTCCAAATATGCTGTCACCGAGAAACTAGATTTTATTTTAGGACGTGATTATTATAGTTTTTAGCAAATAAATTGTATTTTCTAATCTAGATAGGCTAATTATCGGAGAGTGATTTAAATTAAATCCTAAACAATTTTGCCGAAAAAATTTTTAATTTCAAAACTCTAATGCATTTACTCCATGATTTGTTTTTCTCGTACTCTTTGACGATGAAATATAAGCAAAAAAAATTTTTATCCAATAGATTTTGTTTGATTTAATTAAAACTTTATCCATTGTATGCAGCAGCGACAGTCAAAACTAGTCAACCAAGCCCAATCAGTAAAATATTTCAGAATTCAATTAAGATTTGGAAAACCCCTAATCAAATGAAATTAATTTTTTTTAATATCTGTATTTGATAAAAATTCTATGAAAAAACTTTCAATTCTAAAGAAAATG
The DNA here is from genome assembly GCA_959609185.1 of Schmidtea polychroa. Lineage (NCBI taxonomy): Eukaryota > Metazoa > Platyhelminthes > Tricladida > Dugesiidae > Schmidtea > Schmidtea polychroa. The sequence goes on from CAUHTR010007305.1 coordinate 24,485, forward strand.
TTGAATAATCAAATACCAAAAAAATTGAAAGTAAATTTGACACCCTAATACGCATGTGGCCCCAATTCAGTATGTATATGATTTGATATTAGACAAGATTTATAAAAAAGATTTTTATAATTTTATATTTTTAATAAATATTAATTAATAGTTATAGTTAATATATCAAATAAATAATATAAATATTCAAATAAATAAGCAAATAAATAATAATATCCAATAATAAGTCTAACCAGGTCACTATAATCTCTGTTTAGAATGAATTATGAAAGAATATTGTACTATATGCAACGAGGAAAGTATTTATACAAGTATGTTAAAGATCTGTATCAATAATAGCACTAGAACATAGGCCGGGAACAGTGTTCAACTTATAAAAAAAACTCAAAGGGAAATTATTACGGAATCACAATCAAAATTTAAATGATGTAGTATAAATAGTATGTATTTAAAAAAGTAAAACCCAGTGTGATTTCTGATTGAATCTTCTTGGAAAACATCATTTTGAATGAGAAATAAATATACAGAAGATAAGAGAATAATTATTTTTGAAAAAAATCTTGGAAGAAAAATACATCAGGAGAAAATATTCTTTCTAATTTTTTTACTCTATATAAATCCAGATTTTATGATTTGTTTAAATATTTATGAGAGTCGCAGTTTCCAATTAAGAGCCACTAATTCCGAACTCCTGCACTAGAAGTATTAATACTCCCTTTCTAGGTTATGCAGTTGCAAAACAGTATAAAGAGTGTTTGGACTGTGTTCTATACAAATTTCTATAAATAAATATTTGCATCTGTTTTATCATCATATTTAAATTCGAATATACTAATTATAAGTTGTAAATAGCTGTGAATAACATTTTACTATATTGCCATAATATTAAAACATTATTAATTTGTACATTTCATTGAAATTTGACTTATTTCTAATGCCAATCTTTTCTATTATTTTAGAATTCATTTTAAAATCTGAAAATTAAATAAAAAAGTTCGTGACAATTCTTTACAAAGGTTTTTTAAATATTTCAACAGTGTATTTCAAACTTGATATCAATAATAATTTAATGGTTAAAAAATAGTTTATTATTATTCTTTTTCATGGAATTTCACAATATTCAATTTAAAATAAATAATTTTTAAAACATTTTAAGTTAAACTTACAGTTCCACATATTTCTTCTTTCTTGATTAGATGGCAGTCTGTAATTCTAACAGAATGATCTCTCTTGAAAGGATTATTCTGTTCTTGTAGTTTAGGAAATATTTTCATTGAGTTTAAATGACAATGATGAATTATGATAATATAATAATAATAATAATAATAATAATAATAATAATAATATAATAATAATAATAATAATAATAATAATAATAATAATAATAATATAATACATTATACATAAGACTAAAGTTATAAAATTAATTAATAAACGTAAATTAGATATTTTTATAATACAAACAAAAAATGTAGAAAATATTTAATTTCATTGAAAACAAACTAATGCCAAATATTATTTTTCTCAGAAAAAGTTTTTCATTTTCTCCACTGTAATAGTAGAAAATTATTGAAAACATAAGCATGAACAAAATTAGTTAAATGTGCACAATTTTCCGCTCAACATTAGCAATCAAGGAATCCATTATGGAACGCTATATAACTGGGCTAAATCGCCTAAATGCTACATTAAATTGATAAAAAATTTCCAGCATAAAATTTGATTTTATCCAATGTTTATATAATGCATATTAGTAGGCAGTAATTATATTATAAATATATATTTAATTTATTATTGGCTATTAATATTATGGAATAAATCTATGAAAAAGTTTCTTTTGGGTTTTTTACAGCCCTTTACAAAAAGGTTCTTATTATATATTTTTAGAAGCCGGTTCAGAAATGTCACTCCATTACTCTGTCACTGCAAGTTATAAATTTTATCACAATCAATGAATTAAAACAAAAAGGTAGCATTTAGGCAGTTTATGTCGAATTCATTTTGTAAGCTGTTGCCTAAACAAATTGTAATATTTCACATTTTCTTTCCTTATCGTTTCACAACAACATTAAAACCAAACTATAAATTAAATTGATTATAGAAACAATGCCAATAACAAAGATAAAAAAGAATTTATTCACATATATAATACAACATTGAATTCTTTAGTCTCTTTATTTGTCTGTTACTACGAAAAATCACGAATAGTATAAAGCTTATATTTAGCTTGACAAAAAAAGAAACGATTAGGCATATTGATAATTTCCTAGTATAGGGGATTATAAATAAAATATGGGATTATAAAATAATAAATTGAAAAATTGAAACATTATGAAAATTAGAAAAAAAAATAAAATATTAAGAAAAACGTAAAAAAATCGAAGTAATTGAATAGTTATAAAAATTCAAAGGGTAAACTTATTTAACACGGAATATGTGCTTTAAATACAAAAACAAAATAAAAGTTAAACAATGATTTCAAAAACCTTTCAATAGCATGCATGATGTTATTAAAAACGTTCTTTTCCATATTTTCTACTGAACATAAATTCAAACAAATATCCTTCAAGCAATTCTGCAGTCGTACCATCCGCCATCCATTTGATTAGACCTGAAAAGATCTATAATCTTGTTTTTACGTTTCTAATCGTTGAAGTACTCATACATATGCAGTTAACGTCGTTGGGAGTTTTTCCTGGAAATAATTGGTAAAAATTTATTATTTTATGGACCAACTTATTCATAAATTACCGGCATATTTTTCGAAGAGGTCAGTGTCTAGGGTTGAGGAGCGCTTAGATAAAGCGTATATAAACTAAGTATAATACAAAAGAGCAAAATATTTAATGGATAGTTCGAACATTAAATGAGTTGACAGAAATAGCATAGTGAGATTTTATCTTAGAAAGATGAGGATATTGTAACAAAATCACGGATGTTCACACATAGTTACAAAATAAAATGAAAATTTTAAAGCAAGCTAATTTGGTGGTGTTAAACGACAAAATGGTACAGGGAGTTAGAATCAAATGAGAAGAAGTGGCGCATTCACGAAATTGTAAAGGTAAACTAGACATAAAAACAATGTTATACTAAACTTGCCTACAAATTTCTTAAACTCATCTTACGATTTCGAAAAAATATCGCTTACAAAACTCAATTATTCTAAAATAATATTGCAATTTTATTGAGGAACCAACACCCAAACCTTTCTCAAGCTTTTAATATTATATATCGAAAAAACAAAAACAAACAAATATCTTTAACATTAGGGAATAATTATATACGGATTCCAAATTAGTTACAGCATAAAAGACTATTTTCCATATTGTCACTATCCTTTATACAAAAAACCTACTGCTGGGACATTTTCATCAAAAAAGTCTACAAAATTAACATTGCATCTATCGAAGGATCATCGGAAAAAATGAAATAAATTTATTATAATGTTGTGTAATCATTCTTAAATGTCCAGAGGGACGGTTTAAAAAAATAAAAAATAAACAAAAAAA